>VXBO01007135.1:2001348-2024822 GCA_013400135.1 Rhinoptilus africanus
GGAGCCAGCCCCCGCTCAGCTGACCGCAGTACTTTTCATTTGCAGCCACACCAAAATACAAACCCAAGCCACAAAACTAATGAAAAATACAGCTTTTTTGTCTTCAAACATGACATTCATGGCGGATTCGCTGTCTGCATGTTGCAGCGCGCTCTATTCTTAGCACCGTGCCTTTTAAAGTTAGGCCCATTATTTTCTACGGTGTATCAAGATCAGTATGTATAACATATGCCATATTGTTGACACTTCCCTGGATGTACTGCATGCCATATGCCTAAAGCACTAAAAGGGGTGATGAGCAGAGTGGCAATACTGAAAGGAGAACAAGACACACCGAGCATGTTGAATGAATTCACTTATATAATTCAGCCAATAAGGGTTTCCATACATTGAACGATCTCCTTTTTTCCCTCCCCCCTCTTTTTTCCTCCTCTCTGTATAAAAAATGAATTTAACAACTTTCCGCTGCGAAAAGTTAACACCCCGGACACGTATTCAAAGCAAACATTTAATCACAGTGGGCCCACCAGGTCTAAAAAGTATACATGTAAAGATAGATCATATATAATCACACCAATAAAACAAACAAAAAAGGACAATTCATACCTTTTAGCAATAAACTAAAAAAATAAAACATACAGTTCTGCTCCTGCTTCTACTTGTCCTTTATTTTACCTTTCATAAATCTATACCCCAAGTCCCATTCCTAGAACTAGGGAAGATGTCATCTTGCCCATCTTTAAAGGTTTATTTACTAGTTTCTTTACTAAGAATTATTATTTGAAGAACCCAGAAACTAACGCTCTCTTACACTACAGTATTTTTGTCCCAATCTTCTGGAACAGATTATAAAATTGAAATGTAAGAAGGAACGCAGCCGAGCTATATTTATAACAAGAACGCTGCTCTTCAGCATCGGATACATCCACATGTGTATCCTCATTTCCATGCCACCCCCCCGCACACGCTAATGGGTACACTAGCTGCACACTCGTCATTAAGAAAAAAAAGAGGGAAAAAATAAGGAACTGACTCATCGCTGAGAACAGTTTTGACAGGGCTCCTCGCATGCAGAGCCCTGGCAGAAAGGTTCAAGCTATTCGGTTCACCGCTGGCCACCAGCTACCAACGACATACCCTGGACTGAACGAATAGCCGGGAAAGCCAAAACCATGGGAACTCTCAGCACGGGTATGGGCTGGTTGCACGGATGAACCCTGGACTTATCTCCAAGTTTAGTCCTTGGAGCTATGTGCTACTGGGTGGAAGGATAAAGATCGGGCATGGCTGGAAGCGAGTATCACTACGGGAAACTCCTACCAAGTTTCCTCTGATGAGACACTGTAAAAGTCCCTGGGAAAAGGGAATTGTGGAAATGCTCGGTGTGTGCACAGGACACTGCCAGGGGAGCATCCCGCCCGGCACCGGGCCCAGGGCCACGTGAGGGGAAGCAGGTCGCTCTCCTGGCGTACGGGGAGCACGGCTGTTCTCACAGGGATGCTGCTAATGCTCGGGAGCTAATGATGCCACGGAAAGCTGAGGCTTCCCCGTCCTCTGTCGTTAGTGCCACCATACACCCACAGGCAATGGATCAAAGGGGCTATGAGAAGATAAGGAGAATCCATTTTAATTTCAAAACATGAAAATTCTGGCATGGGAGATCACTAAAGAAGATCAGTTCTGTTATGTTGCAGTAGTGTGTTGAAGGGGAATGTTGCATTTTAAATGTCCATGCACATACCTATTCATTTGAGTAAGCAACATCATTAGCAGCGTAAAACAACATAAGAGGAACATGGGACTTTTGTGAAAGTGGAAGGCAGAAAATCCTCTCTGTGAAAAACATCAAAGAAAAAGAACACATGCTGATGTTTAAAAACAGCCTATGTCTAATACAGACCATCAAGACTTCAAGAAAAACCCACACAAACCAACAAACCCCGCCTTGCTTCACGGTATTTTCCTTAGAAACAAACCTAGACCTTACGGCTGACCAGGAATGAGCTGTCGCTGCCCGTTTTACGCACTGGCTCCATAATCCACCAGTGAGTATCCAGGTAAGAATTTCTATACACAAATTTCACATCGTCAAAATTAGGACAAGTGGCAGTTTTGTGAGTGGAAACACACTTTACCAGCAGGTAAAGGGGGGCATATATCCCAAAAAATTAGAACAGGAAAGGGTTTGAGGGGCCTGCCAGGGCCCACCCTGGGCTTTCTTTGGGGAAAAACAAAGCAAAGAAAAAAAAAAAAAAAGACCAAAAAAAGGAAAAAAAAGCTTTGTCTTGCAAAAGCCCTGTCTGTACAGCTATTTGCACAGGACTGGGGAACAGGCACCACCTCCTGTCAGCATCCCTGGCTTTGTGCTTTTCATACGTTACGCTTGGCCACGCGGCATCAAGTAACGGAGCAAAAAAGCCTTTTGCCTCCTGGTCTCTAGCTCAGGGCTGGTCCAAGCAGAGTATAGCCAAACCTTCTACTAGCTCTTGGCGACGTTAGTTCGATGGACTCCATCCAGTTCCTTGTGGACTACTGTCCATATTAGGAAAAAATCCCCACTTGACATTGGCACTGGGATCCAGCCCTACCCGCAGACACCGGCAGCGTTACGGATTTTTTCTTGGAAGCCAGGTTGAGACACAAGGACCGCAGCCATGCCAGTGGGCCCATGATCCTTCATAATTAGTTTCATGTAAGGCAAGAAACAATCCTACCAGGGCTAATTAAAACATCTCTTGTGCTCGCACTATAAAAAAAAAAAAAAAACAAACCCACAGGACTGCACATCAGCAACAAAAACAAAAGTAAAAAAAAAATCCCCTAACCCACCCTGTGGTGAACTTTGTTTCCTTTTTCGTGCGGCGCTGGTGACGTTACAGGAGAGCTCAGAAGGGTAAAAGGGCATCGCTAACATGGCAGCTATTTAATTCCACCAGGCAGATCCCCGAGACCTGTAACGAGCGTCTGCTTCCTACCCATCAGGCCATTAATCACCGAGACTCCTAAAAGGTTCAATTCATGTGCCCACTCGGAGAGCTCGTGAGATGCCTGATAGTCATATGTCATTTGAGAAGGGAACAGAACTGTATTCTTCTCTGAACTGATGGAGCTCCTATTACCAAGAGACTCTCTCCCTTGGGAGCAACCAGAAGAGAGAAATGAAGGAGAGCTGACTCAAAGCTCTGCCTCCCAAAGACACATAATTGATGCAGAAGGGGAAGAGAGTTATAAGGAATCTGCCAGTACTCTTATTTTACCAATAATCTGGGGAATTGGTGAAAGGATTTTGAAAATGGTGAAAAAAAAAAAAAAACGTCAATCTTTACTAGATACGCCCTAGACAGACGGGCAACTCTCCAGCAAAGACTGCCCTCCTCCTTGGATAAGAGCTTGGCAAAAGCAAAGGAGGCTTTTTCCATCTTAAAATTGGACCATTTCTACTACTGATTAACTTTGCTCTTCTCGGGAGCCTCTGAGCAGCTGGAGGTGATGCCCAGGCACCACGTGTGCTCGCAAATCCTTTGCTTCCCTTGATAGCCACTGCTTCAAAAATCTCAATCCTTATCTACTGATGCTCTGAAGAGCCTGGGAGCTACCAACCTGGGAGACGACTCCAGCTCCTTACCATGGCACAGCACCCACAGGTCCAAGCACAAGTGCAGGGGGTCGCTGGTGCCCGGGGGGCCCTGTCCCCACCTCGCTCGGGGCACGGCAGCGGTGAACTAGGGGTAAGCTGACCCCCCTCGCACACCACTTCCCCGACCAGGCTGAAACGTGACACACACATACATCGTTTGACAGTGCCGTTTCCTGGAAATGACAGCTAAAAAGAAAAGAGTACAAAAAAGGGAAATACACATACTTTCTCAGCTTAAAAAACATACATAGTTGTATAGCTCTGCATTCAGGGGAAAATTAAGAAAGAGTAAGCCATCGCTTATCCTGCCCTCTTGCTTCTTCGTCCTGCTTTTCTTCAGATAATTACTGCTGTATCAGGTAAATTAATAGATAAAACAGGCAAAAATATAAAACCTAAAAGCACCTCAGCAATTGTCTCACATCCTTATTAGTTTTCCTGGACATAGTCCATGTCTCAATAGAAATGTTATCCATGTTCTCTTTCCCCCTACCCCTAAAATTCAGCAATGACAATTTTTCCCCTCAACCATAGACAGTGAACCTAAGTTTCCGGCAGCCTGGCATATTCGCTGCCACTCGGTACTTCCTCTTTCTCTCTGGCACCTTTTGATCTCTGAGGCTTTGGGAACGCTAAGCTGAACTGATCTCCTGCTGTAATTCATAATTACCAATTCACAGCATTTTTCAACACTCTGTAGATGTCATCCTGCTGCTTAGGAGTTAGCATACAATTGAAAAATGCTGAAATTTGTTAGCCAATTGAGATTTTTTTCCAAATTTCCCCATTCCTCCCGAGTGCTATAAAACCCATACCGAGCTGCTGCTGCCACCGAAGAGCCGACTTGGATGGCTGGTGCTGCACAGAGCAAAGAGGAGGCAGAGGGGCTGCTTTCAAAGGGTTTACAATGTTGAAAAGGGGTTTATGATACATAAATAGCCCTTTCAGGTTCAGAGGTCCTCTTTTCCCACTCAGCATCACCACTGTTCCTACTGGCTCCATCGGCCTGCAGCTGCCCCCCAGCAGGCAGACAGGGAACACGGCTCTACGTGAGCGCGCCGCGCTCAGCCCTCATCTCTCGGCGCCAACTCATCACTGCCATCATCTCACTCCGACGCAGGAGAAACGCAAAGGGCCGCCGCGGGCCACGGCTCGCTCCCAGCCCCACGGAAGGGGCGAAGCTGCCTGTGCGGAGGCTAACGGGGTTGTCCTGGTGGACACCTTCGTACCCACAACACAATCTTGGCTATTGTTCTCCGGTCATGAAAAATTAACACGGACGGTTAAAATTTCCCACTCTGAGTTCTGGTATGAGGCCCCGTAGTATGTCTTGCTCTTGTGGTTACCTGTGGGACCTTGAGCAAAGGAAGTCCATGCTGGGAGTGAATGTAAAATACGGGACTGTGCAGGCTGCAGAGAAAGCCTTAACCAGAAGCGTTTGAATTAAAACAAATGTTTCACCAGAGGCTTGATCTTTCATTTAGCTTGTGCCCCAAGTTCTCTTGCAAACAACTAGCAATACACAGCCCTTCTGAAGCGATCTTAAAGCCCTTCAGTGAAATTAAAAAGCCTCTTTTCCACCACCTGAATTTTAGCGACGGGCAACTAAGGCACAGAGACAAGAAGAGATCCAACACTGGAAACAATATTTGTGAACTAACAACAGACAAGGAGTTTTGAACATTTAAAAGTAGAATTACATGCAGAAAACCTTTTTTCTGGTTGCTTACTAGCATAACCAAGCTCAATCCCTCTCTGGTCCTCTCTTCAATATAATCAGTGGATTTACAAATTGGTAAATCTTCATATTCAATTTTTGGTGCTGAAAACCAACCAACAAAAAATGTTCCTTGTACTCTTTAAACAACCGTAAGACACCTCTATGGAAACATTTCAGTATTTCCCTGTTGGGCAAGGAATCACGCCAGAACACCAACATCCCTACAGCCTGGCTGCGCTGCAGGTTAGCACTGCGCACCAGTCCTCCAAACCATCGCGAGCAGAGAGAGGTCTCCCATCAAGATCCCAGCCCAAAATACTCCCCAGACTCCGGAAAAGTTCAGGTCTAAATCCACATCCACATTTTACACCTCAGGTTTATATCTAAACCAGATATAAGGATTCTCTTGACTTCTTCCAAAGAATAGTCTTTTAAGACATAAGACCCGAGAACCAATAAAAAAGGTAATTTAACAATATCTCTAGTGTGTCACCAGTCGTTTAAAGGGCCTTGAGGCTGCTGCATTCCCACTGCAGTACAGCAGCTTTCCCACCCTGCTGGTTTTCAATTGACACCCTCTGTGTTGATATTTTTTCCAACTTAAGCTCGATGGTGTTTTTTAAACTTCCCCTCACAGCTGATCTCCTCCGCTCCTGCCACCGCTGGGTCCGGGCAGGGCCAGGGCAGGGGCTCCGCCAGAGCCCACAGCGGTGGGGCAAGGCGGCTTCTCCTCTGTACCACCCCCAGAGAACGTTCAGGAGAAGGGAGAAACTTAAATTTGACAAAAGAAAACAAAAAAGGGGGGTGAGAGGCTGCTGATCAGTATCCCACAGCAATAATTAACCTCTCATTTGCCAGGGCATCCACCGCTTGCTGACTAATCCGAGTTTTCTTGCTAAAAAGGCAACAAGAATGAGCCTCATGGACATTTTGCCTGTCTGAGCCTGAAGACTGCGTGGAAGACGGAGTATTTGAGACGCTCCCTTCATCTTTGCTTGGTGTGAGTGGGACTGTCATCGATTCGTTCCGATTTTCAGAAATTTTGGGCACAGCCCGAAAGGCCACGAACGGCTCGCAGCCGGAGCTGCAGCACCGGCCCACGCCACCACGGCCTGCCATCCTGCTGCTGCCACGCTCGGTGGCGAGCTGCGGGACAGGCACATCTACTCCTGAACGGCTCCAACCTCTAACGACTGTTGCATGGGCCATTACTCAACCAAACCCAACCCCGCTGGCCTCCCAGCTTGGCTGCCGGTGCAGGACAGCAATGGGCGTTATTAACAGAAAGGAGCAGCGGGGAGGAAACGGGCGGCAGACCACCACTTAAATTGCACTTAACTACTGCAAGTGAAATTAATAGTAATAAAAAATAAACTCCTTCAAAAAGTTTTCCTCTGCGAATACCTACAGCATACCCCACCACCAGCCTCAGTAGTAAGTTTTCAAACGGATAACTGCTAAATGAAGGTATCTGCTAAAGGAATCATTTTTTTTTTGTGCGCTCCAAGGTTATGTGTTTAGCAGGCTTCGATACTTCAATGAAAAATTGAGGTGGCAATGATTTGCAGACTAAATTAATGTTAAATACTTCAAAGAACTGGACAAACAAGTCAGCAGCAAAATTTTATGGGTTCACTTCCTTCAAGGGAACTTAAAGAGCCAGCATTTTATTGCTGTGAATTCTAGTCACTCCTTTTACCCCTCAGCATCTGTTTGAAATATGTAGTAGACAATTGCTTTTTTGGCTCTGACTCAGGTGGTTGAAATACAGGACAAACAGACTACTGTATATAAGCTTTCCTCCAGCAATGAAAATTTTTATTAACTCTCTTGCATAGCAAACTCGGCTGCCTTGCTTCCAATCCCTATAGAATCATCAAGGAATGTGGCTAGTTATTAATTCTGGTGGTCAAGCACGGGGTGGATATGCTGAGACTTGTCTGCAATATGTAACCTCACATTTAAAAAAAAAAGAAAAAAGAGAAAAAAAAGCTACAGAGGGAAGGAGAAAATAAATGAGTTCTGTTTAGTTCATCATTCATATGTGTAAAATTCCAACCTAAACACTGGCTCTGTCCATAAATATGTCAGCCTTGTCAAACGCTCCAGCCAAAGAAAACACGGCCCATGGTGGAGGGGTTCAGAATCACCCTCAGAGCCGTGAACCTGCCCCACCTTCCGTCGCCCTGTTAAATTCAGGAGCTTTCTCACATCGCTGTTTCATAAACACAACCTGCAAACGCTGCCTAAAAATTACCCTTCTCACCCCACCCAGCAGAAGCACCAGGGAAAAGAGAGAAGGAGGAGGACAAAGGTATATAAACCAAAAAAGAAGGTCCTTGAACTCCAGGAGGCTTAACTTCATTTAAAAGGATGCTGACCACCTGTAGCGCCTACATTCGTTGCTTCTGCGTCCTCAACGCTACCTGTGTAGCTGTGACCACTTTCGCAAAGCTTTTGGTCACTGAGAAGCGATGTGAGATGGTTTCCAGCATTTAACGTTGAGTAAAACACCCTCTAAAGTTGTGGTTACGGGCTAATCTGAGTCAGCCTTCGGCTGTTGGGGTGTATTACAGGCTGCTTCTAGCCTTCTGTTGTGTTTCCAGTGTCATAAATACCTAATAGCAGTGATCAACGTTTAAAAATAAACACTCGCCATGTATTTTGTACAAAGAAACAACCACAACTGTCTGAAATCCCACTGTTTTGCAGATATTATCAATTTTCGTATTTGTAGTGAATACTTAACGCATAGGTTATTCAGTGGCTGGACTTTGCTTAAAGCTCCCCTTCAGTTCTGCTATATTTTTGAGAAACAAGGCAATGGTCTACAGCTAGCTGTCTATTTGCTCAAGCTAATTTCTGCACCAACAAACTTAATAGTTTAAATGAGTCTGTTCCACCAATGCCATAAATCAGAGAACGTGACTGCGACGTGAGAAGTGCGATGAGCCACCAAGGGCTGCATATTGCGCACTCCTCTGTATCACGACATGTCCCATGACACTGCATCTCCCTGCTCTCACACACAACAACCTGAAGCAATGTCCTTGCACGATTTTCTGGTCATCACACCCCACAGGTATCCATTTGATCTTCCATTTCTCTTCCTATTTCCCCAGGGACAGCACAGAGGAGGATGCTTCTCATCCCTTCCCCTGCAATTGCAGTCGCTGGATGAGAAGAACGCGACTCTTATCTCTCCTATTTCTTACTGCCAGTAAAAAGCAGAGTTTCCCCTCCAGCTTTCAGCTCCTGCTCACCGTTTGTCGGGAGCGCAGGCTCTCCGGCACCTCGGTTCATCTGGCACGCACTCGCTGCGCTGCTGAACATCAGCTCACGCAGGGAGCGCCCATCGCCGGCCCCGGCCGCCTCTTCAGCAGCTCCCTCACAGACAGATAGGATATTATAAGCACCACATGTGGTGGCCAAATAGCACTGGTATCTGTCCTGAGGCTTGTTTCTGCCCCGAGAGCTCCCGGCACACCAGGTACCTGCTGCTACCATCACCCTCCAGCTCCCACCCGGGCAGCCATGGCCACTAGTCTGCAAAGCTGGGTCCAGCGCCTCTGGGCATCTCGGCAGAAAGCATTATAGATGTGCAGCCTCACCGATACACAACCACTGTAACTCACCCGTGTCCAATTCATTCCTAGAAAGGAATTGTTCAAAGCTGGAATCCATTGGAACAAGAAAGGTCAAGCCCTGTAACCCTTCCGAAACAACCTCAAACCCTCTCTCCAAACGAAGCCTGCCACGCACGGGCTCTAGCAGGAAAGCAACTCTGATGCACAACCACTGCATGCTTTTCCACATCTACCAAGTCATGCTGATTCCAAAAGAGCACCCTCTCCATTAAAAGGCAGGTGCTGGATGAAAAAATGCACATTATTCTGAGGAAACCTTGAAAAATGAGGTTTAAGTCCATGCTGGAAAAGGGCATTCATACTATTTGTCATATTTTCCTTAAATCATTCACCTAAAAAAGCCACCAAACCAGGCCAGAAACATAAGGTAATGGTTCTCCGAGCAAGCTCTCAAAGCTACACCCAGAGGACCATAAACTCCGTCTGCCAGTCAGTAAGGAGCAGTCAGCTTTTGTCACCATGTAGATAAGGAAAGGAAGCAGATGCCAAGTACCCTATCATACAGTTTGCAACCTTCTCCAATACAGGGGATGTCAGAAAGTCCACAGAGACACGTATATAGTTTAGAGAGACTACAGTCAACCACTTTATCCTTTCAATGTGATACTTTGGAGTGATCCATATATTGAAACCATAGCCAGATATAAACAGTCCAAGATGCAGAAGAATCCACAAACTTGCCATAAACTGCCATAAACAGGCAGTATTTTCTGCTTAAGCATTTTTGGTTTATGCAATAGCATGGCACAGCCCTGACACGCTCCTCTGAGCGAGCAGGTCTCCAGCTCCCACAGAAGGGCTCCGCATCCCTCCAGCTCCCCACACCTTCTCAGGTGCCTGAAGGAATCCTGTAGGTGCTTTACAGAAAGTTGTGCTAATCTGCGTCTTAGGCAAACGAGGCACTAAATAAGCACCAAGCACCAGATTAAATGCTGCACATAATTCTCGTAATAAACTATGAAAACAGTAAAAAGCACTGCACTGCACTGCTCATAGGGTGTCCAATCCTGCAGTCCTGCGCCTCAGGCTCTGCTGCGGTGCTGGTGCTGCCTGACCCATTACGCCGCGGTTCCCTTCGGTGGAAGAGAGATGCTTGGCCACAGGACCTCCCAGGCTTTGCCCAGCCAACACCTCGTGCCTGCAAAGCATCACCCTGAGGAGGAGATGGAGCAGGGAACCACATCTCGCCATTGCTAAAGCCATGGGGAAGGCTGCCTGAGCAGGCGTCTCCTTGCTCTGCCATCTCATCTTGTCCAGACAAGCCACTGCACGGTGCAGAGTGCCAGGGAAGGAGAAACGACACGGCAGGTGAACACACTTCTGAAGAGCAGCACTGATCTTCAGAATTTCTTAAAATTGTGTTCTGGTAGTTATTTTCTAGCCTGAAAGCACACCTTGAAAAACACAGAAAAACTCTGAAAAACCTGCCTGCTTTCCTCATATTCCGTTTTCTGGATAAAAAACGTGGCCTTTTAATTTAAAAATTTAAATGTTGCCACCTGTTGTCTTTAGCCCTTTTTTTTTGGTCACCTTCACTCTTAATTCTCATTTAAGATTCAATTTAAGCTCCCAGGATGAAGCCGGATCCTGCAGTACAAATTCAGGATGTTCATCAGAACGGTTCAAGGAGGTGCCGAAGTAGCACATCGCCTCAACTAGTTGCATAACTTAATTACAGTCTATCTGATGAAATGTCGCCTTCATACAAGAGACCCCAAATAACATGCTTTCCCTGAAATATCCGGAGTCTGATTCATCTGTTTTACTCCTGCCTTATGCTGGCTTAGCACCACCGGCAACAGCAGCAGCGTTACACCGACGTGAAGCTGAAATAAATCCACGGAGAGACAGACACATCGCAAACACACAGAAATTAATGTGCTTTTCACTGCTGTTCGTGTACAAACACACAGGGAAAAAGAATATTTTTTTTCCTTTTCTTCCTCGCTTTTCGCAAGTTCCTGGCTATCATTCTGAAATGTAGATATTCCCATCATGCCTCGGTGTTTTTCAGCCCCATGATGCCCTCACTTTTGATTGTGTAGATGAAGTTGAAGTGCACAGGGTATTTACTGATCCAGTTATCTTGTTCTGTGACAGGCAGAATCAATCAATCAAGGGGCCAGCTCTATGCTTACGTATTCCAGGCACATCTCCGCACTTCAGGATACGAGATCACAGTGTTATCCAGCCAAATTTGATCAACAAATGCAGTTCCCCTGTGCCACAGCAATCTCAGATGAAGATGTTATTATGTGGAACTGAGCAAAGTGATAAAGACAGTACAGAAAAGGGAGGAAAAGTCCAGCTGGACCTTTCTGACAGCCTCTATACACTACGGCTGCAGCATCCCTTTTAATGAGGCTAACAAAAATAGCACATTCCCGAGTAGCTGTTGCAAAATGCTTTCTGGCCACCCTGTATGTGTTGGTACTTAATGAAAGAAATATTATGCCACAGAGTTTGCTAACATACTCTTAAATGTTGGATAACAGATTACAACCCTTGCCGCTGTATTTATAGAGATTTTTATAACACAGGATCACATACTGTATTTTTCACCACTCTGCTGAACAAGCCTTACCAAAACCTGAAAGCCCAAAAATGTATTTTAAAATCACAACTGGCTTAAGCAACCTTTAAGTATTTTTATTTTTTTTTTAAATCCCATCTAGAAAAAGATGCATGTGAATGTGCAAATGTTTAAGTCTGTCTCAAGGATAGTTGACACCACGCTTTTATTTTGCCAATAGCTTTTCACTTTGCTATTGCCCTACAGTTATTTTACATTATTTAATCCAAAATACCATCTTTTTGATTCTACCTTTCTTTGCATTTTAAATCTTTAATGGGAGCCTTTGGCAGTCCATGGGCACAATTATTAGATATCTGCAGAGAGAAATTGAAAAATTAATCATACTTTCCATTTTATATTTCTGTACTATACATAAAAATTATCTGGTCTTAAAGCTGCATTCTGTGGTCTTTCGATACTCTCTCCCCAACACGGTAAATACTACGCAAGAATCGGTGTATCTTACACTCAAATCTCTCCAGCTAAACAGTTATATGGAGAATGCTGTGTTCTCTTTTCAAGTGCAAAATTCACTTCAGATCATTTTTCAATTAAAAGGCATCTGCTGCTACTTCATCTGTTATGCACCGCCTAAAAAATCAGGGTAAAAAGTACCCTAGACTAATCATATTGATGATATTGAAGTTGTTTGTTACCCATTTATGGGCTTGGATGCTTAAATTACAGATTTTCAGAACCGTATGCAAAATGTGTAACATAATCCTCAAGCAGTTTGTTACAGAAACTGATATATGCATTAATCTGACCTTTGTCTAAATAGACCCTGAACCACAGGGGAAAATATCCAAAGGCATCTATCAGCATGTGAGCAGTATCAAAACTGCTAAATCTATTAACTTTGTTTTCCTTTCACTATTATTACACTGGAAAGCAAAATTCAACTGGAAAATTATGCCATTTGGGTTCCCTTGTCATCATGTAATAAGTATGAGAAATATATGTGCAATAGCCAAATGGCCAATAGACAAAACACCCACTCCAAGTGACGTACTGTTTTCCATACCACTCAGACAAAATCAAAACAACAGAGCTGTTGCAAACAAAAACAAAATAACATTTCCCATAAGCATTCCAGACAGAGAAAATTTACAGGAAAAGAAAGCTGGGAAAAGACCCAGAGCGAAGCGAGTGTTTGTACCTCCAGCCATAAAACCCGCTTGGGCAGAGCTGGTAAACAACAGTTTAACATTAAAAACACATAAAGGCTAACAATTGATGAATTGTCAAACTTTGGAGTTAAAGGTTTACACGGGAGGGGAGGGCCGGGTTCGGTGCCCAAAGCCCAGCCCTCCGGCCCGGCCAAAGGCAGATGCAGCCAAGGAACACGCTTCCTTCAGGAAAGAGCAGGATGGGAGCCGGCGTGGGGAAAAGCCCCCGCGATAAAAAGGCAAGGAGAGGAAAGTAAACAACCAGGTTGATCGCTTCAGAGTGGTATGTTCTGCAGAGACTTCAAAAAAAAAAAAAAAAAAGGAGAAAATTTAGCTTTTTTTTTTTAAAGTCCTTCCAACTCTCTGTGCAGCCTGGCGGAATAACAACTTTAAAAAGTGAAGATGTCGCTTTTTTATAGCTGACTCACATTTATGTAACTTTGTTAATGCATCTGCTCCCTGGAAGTTACAGTGTCTGTGTTTAGCTGCGATACCTGCCCATAAATCCTGGCAGCGCGGCGAACATCAACAGCTGCATTTTACTATTTCAGCCCGTCAGTTTACAGTGTCTCCATCACGGCGAATTCCTGTCAGCTGCACTCTCCCTAACACAATTCCTATGTTTTGCCTGGCAGTAAATGGACGCTCCTGCCCCAGCATCATCTAAACAACTCTGTTAACATTTGCCCCCGAGCGTCTCTCTCTTTGTCCAGTCCCTGTCTTCTAACAGATGTCATCCAAGTCTAATCAAGCATAAAATGGTCATAAATATTTCTTTCTGGTAGATTTCACATTCGCATTTCATGCAGGGACATGATATTTTTCTGCTACCTCCAGGGAGTACCTAATGCAAAAACCAGTTACTTACATTCAAGGCTCATGTTCCTTTAGCAGAATGCAGCACGGGTTCTCAGTTCAAAGGCATAAAAAGGCACAAGACTTTATCTTCTTTTGTTTAACTGCACCCTATTTTTTTATTTTTAAAACAATGTGTGCCACAGCTCCCATCTAGGTACGGCATTGTCCTTGGCTTCACAGGAAAACACACAACCACATAATGCCGAATTTTGACCCTACCACTCTCTCAAGCACAAGCATTTCTGAATTTCATACTCTCATACCTTAATTGTTGCACAAAAGATAGATTTTTTTTTTTTTTTTTTGCCCTCAGCTATTTCCTTTAACAAGCTATTTAAAGACTTCACAAGATTAGAAAGGCACTTCTCTATTTTGGTTCATTTTATGCAAAATTTTGCAACCCGCCTCATCATATTTTATTGTAACAGTTAAATGATTCTAGGGTACAAATTTAGGACTCATGCCTATTTAACAGCTGATAAAGATAATCATGACATATAAGCAATTTCCAGTGCTTAAACTTTGAAACTATTCAAGATAATTAAGTCTTCTTAGCGTTAGAATAATCAGAGAAATTGTATTTACCCTTGGTAAACTTGGTAAATAATATGTCAGACTGGAAAATTAAGCTCACCCTGGATTATTCACAGAGCCGCGTGTCTTAGTGTTTTTTCCCCTGTTATGTTTGTCGAAGCAGCAATATGACATAGCTATTTAAAGTGAACCACACAACACTTCGGGATATAGATCACAACAGTGAAGCTGTTTTTCCTCCTCCTTCTCCACTGAGCCTAATATTTGATTACTGTTAGTCAAATCAAGCTTTCAGGCAAATAATCTCCATTTTTTAAGTTAATGAGATGTGGTCATGTCGACAACAGCTTGCAGAAACTTTTAATTCCAATTCCTGCAGGCTGTGCTGGCCTCTTTTACAGCAACCACTGTATGAATGAGTCAAATTTGCCAAAATGGCTTATGTAGACAAGTGCACACTTTAAAGAGGCACTAATTAAAAATACCCACTGGTATCATAATTTAAATACCATGAAAATAAACTGTAAAAGTAGCTCAGCTACAATCTTATGACTTTCCTTAGAGCTCGTTTACTTTAACTAGATGATGTTTTATTGCAGATGTATTCCCAGCTAAAAACCATTTTTCGTCTTGGAGGAATTCAAGATTTTGATATAATTAAACAATTTATGTTAATATTTGTTTCCCATAAGCTATTAAGCAAGCCCCCCAGAACAAGTGCTAATTGAGAAAGATGCAAAGAAGTAGAGTGCTGAAGTAAGCAGCAAATCTATACTGTTGATTTACTGCTCTATCTGCAACTTCCCCCCTCATTACAGCTCTCTTTCTCCCGCTCATTCTCTGCTGTAAGGCTCCCAGCTGCACTGAATCCCATTAAAACACTTTCCTTGGATGCTATTATCTACCGCTTTCCTCCAAAAAGGAAGAGGAGGAAAAGGGAGAAGGAGAGGTGGAGCTTGGTGCTACGCTGGATGTACTTCCCTGGCCACAACTTCTCCAAAATCCCTTTTGTCTTTCTCATTTTTTGGCAAGGAATGCGAGCGGCACAGCTGGAGTGTAACAAAAGCAGACGTGAGACCAAAAATGAAATAAATAAAAAAGTTGGTGCCGAGAGGGTTAAACCTATTTAAGGGGTTAAATATGCAATTACCGCTGACTAAAACCAGAGAGACATATAGATAAATAGAAGAAATGAAGTCCCCAGGTTCCATTCAGAAGCCTTCATCACATTACTACCAGACAGAAAACTCTTTAAGTACCATTTTCAGATGTTAAATCATTGTTCGTGCAGCACATATTCTCACTATTCCTGGGGGAACAATATCTGAAGACAGCGTGCTAACAAATGCAATCCAGTAAACAGGCATTTTTCCTCTTGTTGTTAGTACCTTTGTGTTCCAGCTCCCAGCTCTGTCATCCATGCCTTCTCTCTGCTTTGAAGTTAAAGTACTGAATGAGCGTTGTCATCTATTATCCAGAGTGTGCATGTAGATTATAAATAAGAAATAAAAGTGACTTTCAGTACACTGCTTTTGCATTAGCAAGTTGCCTTCTCTGTTACCTCCTCTGTCCTTCATACTTTGCTACCAACATTATATTAAAAACCTGACTTTAAGTGTTTCTTGTAGAATGCTATAAAATACGTACACAGCGGGGACAAAAGTTTTATTGAAACAAACAAGTCCAGCAGTTTAACCAGGTTCATGAGTTCAGCCTCAGCAGACTGTTTAACCCTCATCTGCACATGTCCTTCAGGCCCCCGACACGTTAATTGCATCCCCGGCTTCTTTTGCATGCACGCTACTGAAAACACAGAGCTATTAATTACACCGGAGTTTATGTACAGAAAGAGTCCTTTTCTACTATCGATCAATTATTTATTAATATTTTCCGGCATAATGATCTCATCGCATTTTTCATTTTAAGGCCCCGAACAAACACTTTTCACACGAGTAACAGCGCTGACCTATTTCAACTGCATGTGCTTGGACCTGGTCAGAAAACTCTCCTCCACAAACACGGTTAGAGACTTCGAGATGTTCCTCCTGTTGCTTCATCTAAAGGAAGAGGTGAGCAAAGACAATCCGCACTTCCCGCGGCCAAACCCCTCAGTCTTCCCCCGGCCTTCAGCTGGCTGAGGTGCAGCAGGGCTACAGAACTCCTGCAGCACGGACAGTTTGATCTGGAAATGGAGATTACCGAGGTCTGGTGTCTTAATCCACACACACTGCCTGAACTATGGCAGTTTAGGAAGTGGAAAGGTTTCTGAAGCCCTGAGAAGTGCACGCCAGGGATGGCACGGAGAGCTTTGTCCTGGTAATGCTCCAGTGGGGAGTCCCCTGGGCCACCTCTGGGCAGGGGCACAGCGGACTTGGGTCTCACTCACCGGCTGAGACCCAGATGTGCCTCTGCAAAAAAACCTCACAGAAACCAGGTTCTGGGGAAATCCAGGCAGAGCCAAACCAGGCTGAGTCCAACATGAGCACTGCATGACGACCTGGAAGTCACACAAAGTCAGCTCCGGGAACACTAAGCACAAGCCTGGGAACAATACACTTCTAAATAAATAATAACAGATCCTTTACACTTAATAAATTCCTCATTATTTAGCAGAACATCCATTTTAGATGACCAAAAGCATCCTTATGCACCTAGCTTCTCTTCTATTCTAAGTTCAGCTCAAAGTTTTGGCAAACATTAACTCTTGCACGACATCTGTGTTGTTTCAAGATGCTGGGAACACAGAGACCTGAAGACCAAAGCTCCTCTGGAGAGGGAGCGGAAAACGCTGGACGGGACGCACCGCACAGGGACTGGCAGTGCCCTGGCTGCACCTGTGAAGCTCTGGTATCAGACAAGACAATCCCTCCGCAGCTCCCTGCCTCCAGAGACAGCATCGGCTTTTGGGGGAGAAGAGAAACCCCTCGGCTCTTAGGGCTGGGCAACAAAATTTGCGGTACCTCTGTGGCTGAGAATCGGCTGGTCAGGTAAGGAATCTGCAGGGCAGACACAGAGAAGCTTTCCTTCCCTTCATCCCTCCAGGTGTCCTGGATTTTTCTTCCTTTCATCCTTTTGGATAAACAATAATGATATAAGGAGGCTCAAGTACAGTCCAGTGATTTTCACTTGGACACATGGGAGACAGTCCTTTCATAAAATGCTTTTGGTAAATGGTTCAAGTCCCTGCAAAGAGCGGGGCAATGCAGTAATGATTTCCAAGGTTGTCACCTACTGCCTGTCCATAACATCACAAAGAAAGAAATTAGATGGAGAAAAACAGAACAGAAGAGGCACATACCCCTTCCTTCCCTCTACCAGGGTAAGATGGAAATGTGAGTGTGCTGACCAGTCTTTCATTAGCAGGTAGCACATCCACAGGCAGCTCAAACAGCCTGGAGAACCCCAGCCTCCTTTCCCTCAGGTAAGGTAGCAGTGGATGGTGGGATCTCCGGATGGACGAGGAGTATCCAAAACCCCCTGTGAGTGTGAAGGGCACGCTGCTGATCCCTCCATCGGTGCCAGCCCTGCTCTGGGAAGGCACCAAGTGCAGGGCTTGGCCACATCTTAGCCCTGGGCAACGGGGCAGCCCTTGTGCCCCTGGCATTCAGGATCCTCAGTGTCCTCATGGAAGGCAGACTTAGGCACGCAAACGAGACACAACCGCCGAGCAGTCGCCACCTCAGCTGGCTGCACGTGGTGTAGCACTGGCAGAAATACAGCAAGTACCAAATCAGATGCTCGGAGCACAAATCTAAACAAATGCCTGCACAGAGGGTCCTGAGGTGTATTCTCAACGTGTCCGAGTACCTCCTCCAGTGCAGACGTGGGATTCATTTCATCCTGTGTGTCTCTGGCCTTAAGGGACCCCAGCAGCATGACAAGCCAGTGGTCAGCCTTTCCTCTGCTGACCCAGAATAGGGAGATTTCAAGGGGCTAGAGTGAAAAAACCCCATCATTGCTTTCCAAGATGATCAATCCTTCAACTGGTGACTGCTGCGTCACTGAAAAAAGCAGTGTCACCTTACAGGACAGCATGCCAGAGATTTCCTGCAACACTGCGGTGGCTTTGGTCAGACACCAGGTCCTACCTGCTGGATGCCTGTCGCTCCTGGAGGCCTGTCCCTGGCTGCCACACAGGGGAACATACAGGGATATTTTTTCTCTCCAGTAGGGGCCAGTTTTCCATCCACCTCCTGTTCACAGGACTGAACAAACCAAGCCCCACTCTGGCTCCCTTACTCCGCAGGTTTGTATCTCACCCAAGATTACTAACAAGAAAATACTCCCAGGTTTCATGAGTTCATTTAACAATAGCTGTATCTCCCCAGCATGAGGGGATCAGCTCCTAAAGACAAGATCAGAGAAGGTGAAAAGCTGGTCTTAGGAAACATGAGATCAGGTACGAAAGGGATTCTTTGCTGTCAAAGCATAATATGTCAGCTTGTGATAAACCTGAATTGCTTCATATACCAAGGATCACTAGACATTAGCTGCTTTTTGTATGGCAGTACGGTGCAGAGGTTTCAGACAGAATATTGTTTTATGTTGATCATGATAAAACTCTCTGTAGCTTTGATAAAGCCTGCATACTGGCTTTCCATTCAAACTAATGAGTGATACTGGCTGCTGGATGCCGAGACACGCTCTTGATGCTTTCCAATGGTTCAACTCGTAACTAGGAATCAATTCAGCCTGGATAAGCAAGAGTGTTAGTCATCTAAGGGGTTCTGAATGATGATCCTGCTCCCTGTGTTTTCCCTAGGCACAGCTGAAAAGGTACGGTGACAAAGGGAGCACCACATGTTGGCAAAGTACATCTCTTACCGGAGGGATCTCCCGGGCTCAGCCTGCTCTGAACGAACAGTTGGCTGGCGCTGTAATCAGCCATCAAACAGCTCAGGCCCTATGGGCTGTTCACTTAGCACAGCCCTTTCGCTGCTCTGTTTTCCAACATCTGTTTCAATGCTTGTCATCTCCCTGCTTTAAACAAATGTACTGCAGATGTCTTGTCTTGTGGACGACAGAGACTTGGCAAAGACGGGAATAGTGGCCTCCAAATGACAGAGGCGCGGTTATGGGAGTTATTATTGGGGGTTTCTGGAAGGACTCTGTGCATTAAACATGAAATGGTTTTTTACACCCCTACCCCCGCCCCATCCTGCCCTTTAAACCTGTTTTGTCCTTCAGGTGTTAGAGACTGATGAAGGAGAGGGATCAGGGTGCAGACTGAGATGCAGCCTACTCAGAAACATGTGGCCTGAGTCTTCTCAAAAGATTTATCATTGACATATGCAATTAAACGGGAAGACACACTCATTTGCTCATCTTTTGCTCCAAGGACAATCTGATACAAGACTGGAGATGGAAGGACATGATGTGTGGTAAAGACAGCAGCTTCTGAGACCAGTTCTGGCCTGAAAACAGCAGAAGAGAGACCTCCTCGGGCTAAGACTGTGCTTCTGGAAGATCCAATAGAGGAAACAGAACAGACACATATGCAGGAGAAACAGGGACAGGTTACTGCGAGGGGTCTCCAGGCGCACCCCTTCCAGGGTGTTCTTTTGATGCCAATCCAGTTTGAGCTTCCACTAGGAAAACCAGTTAACCGAGATTTGGCATTTTGTGTCTTTTGTGAGTGCTACTTTTGCCCCTGTGAATGCATCTTAATAAGATTCCAACGATCTCAGTTTTCATTACCTTAGTTAATTGGTGCAATAGCTGTAAAGAGGCTGGAAGACGCCAGGTGCTGGCTGCTCTTCCCAGCGCTCCATCCTGCCCACTGAAGGTGACTCAGGAATATCTACACTGTTTTGAACATCAAGTGCAGATGACAGGTCAATTTTTTAAAATCAAGGGGGAAACATGTATCCATTGGTAGGTCTTCAAATAGAGAAAAAACAGGAGAAGTCCTGTATTTTGAGTGTAAAGACTTTTGATAGTATCTCAAAGGTTGTTTTCCTAAGTAAGACAGGAAAACATAATCTTAACAAAATTACTGTACATTGTGTGTATGTCCCCATGGATCACTCTCAGAATAGAAAGAGACAGCAAACGTGCTGAAGAAGTCAATCTTTTTTTAAGAACAACACAGATGAAGGAACAGACAACTCTGAAAATCTGGGGATGACACTACATTGGGAGTGACTGCAAAGATGTTGGAGGAGAAAGTGAGAAATTGTCTGTAAAAATGGGATGGCATTTATTAAGGATAAATTATAAGATGCTACAATTCAGCTGGAACACCCAAACTTTGCAAATACAGCAAGGAAGACAATGAATTACGCAGCACTTCTTTGGGGGGAAAAAAAAAAAAGCCTACAGATTAGAGCGGATCACAAGTTGAGTATGAGTCAACAGGGTCATGCTGCTGCAAAAATGACATGTACCACAGTCAGAGGCATAAAGAGGGGCACTGCCTGCAAGTTAGGCACTGGGAGATTCATTGTCTCCACTTGCTCCAGCAAGACTTCAGCTGGAGGATCATGTCACTGGAACACTGTAATTCAAGACGAACACAGAATGGCTGGAGAGAGTCCAGAGGACAGTGACCAGAATGACCACAGCTCTGGAAAAAAGGATTTACAAAGGCAGAGCTTAAGATTGCTTAAGTTCTGAGAAGATGGAGAGAAGATGTCACAGACATGGGAACAGCATTCCTATATGAAAAAGGATGCTGTAAAGAGAAAGGAGACAATCTGCTCTCCGCCTGGGAAGAGGCTGTACTTGAAGGATAAGAATTTTGGTCAGGCACTGGAAAGAAGCTTCCTAACAGAGAGTTGAACACTGGAAGACCCTGCCTGAGCAGGAGTGAAACCTCCGCGGACAGACTGGTGAGGCACACACCAGGCAGGCTCAGGAGTGACGAAGATACACTTTACTCCTGCCTTTGGTCTGCACGGAAAGACTGGGAAAAAAAGTCTGTTAAATCCACAGAGAAAAAGCCTTAGACTAGAGAGGATTTCACAGCAAAGCTGGCCAAGTGGGCTGCCCTGTCCTGCCAGCGAGGCCATCAGCCAGCGCTGGAGAAGTTACTACTGCGGGCTCCCGGTGACCTTGGAAGGATCCCCAGTCCTGAACATGGCACGCGCTTCCCTGCCCCCGGGGAAAGGCACATATTTTTGCTCGCAGTTTATGAATCTTTGACGTACAGTCCCTATGACACAGCCTTGGAAGACCGTATCTTTTATTTATTATGCCTAGCAATTGTCCTTGTAACCAATTAGGAAAAAAAGCAGGTGGTCAACAGAAACTCTGCAAAATAAAACCCCTCAGCAAAGCAAACACCATACCTTTCAGAGCAAAACCCCCCCCCGTAAACAGAGCTAATCACTGCTAAACCCTTATAATCCACTCCTTGCCCAAGTTAAGAGACTGGAACCAAGAGTAAAACATTTCAAAAAGCATCAATCGCAGGAATTGGTGACTCATTTCTCAAGGAAAAGGAGGAGTCAGAACTATTTAAAAAAACACACTCCAAACACTTGCTGTGCTGTGAAAAGGGGCTCAAACCTGCCCTGTCAGACTAAGGGACGAGGGGTCCCATGCCGCCCGCCGGGGTGGCTGCTCCGGGGACCGGGGGAAAGGCTGCCACCACAGGCTTCACCCCAGCAGCCCAGAAGGAAGACCTGTCAAACAGAAAACAGCCCGCTTTTAGCTCCCCTGTAAAATATCTCCAGTTACCAGCATTCCCTGTACCTTGTTGAGTACTGCGCTCAATAACATTAATAGGCTCGTATTTACCATATCTTAAAAGCTAACACTCCCATTGCCAGCGCTAATTAAAAAGACAAGAAGCTGAAAAGAAGCAGTGGATTATTTCTTCAATATGGATTCATGCCTAGATTTAATAAAACCTGCTTTAGTGTTATAACCTTACATTTGTTTCAAGAACACTATAAAAGATAAGTCTGCTTTTTGTTGTTTATTGACTTGGAGGGTTTTGCATTCGGATCTGCAATATAGCGTTACAGCTATGGGAAGGCGATGAAGTAGACCGTTTTCCCTGAAGAAAATAACGCTTCTGCTACCCAAATACCACGTCTGGGATTACGGCTGTGAGGAAACCAGCACACCTATTCAGAGAGGAGAACTCTGACTATACGAACAGACAGTGAAATGCAGGATTAGGGAGGTTTATCTGTAAGGAACCCTCCCTGTGACCTTCACCTACAGCTACGTGCGAGTGCCAGGGCCAGCTTTCCCAGGCGGCAGCCCGAAGCTCCCATGCACGCTCAGCAGATCTGATGCCTTCACCCACGCCAACACGCCAAGTACAATGCACGTTCCCAGTGGGAATTTTTTACTGCATCATGGCACACAGCTTACCAAATAAAAATACTGCTCTTAACCTACAACTGAGGATAAAATTAATGATGGACAGAGCAGTGCCTTAATCAGCTGCATCATCAAAAACGTGGTAGACTTTCCAACAAAATCCGGAGTAGTTGCTTTCCATGCACAACCCTCTTGTCTTAGTCTCTGAGTTTGAGGAAGGGGATTGACACAGTATAGGAGTGGGTACATCATGTAATACAACAAAGTAAAAATCAAGTACAGCTACTCTCCCAAAACCAGAGCTTTTCCTAGGCGAGCTCATCTTTACATCAAGTTTCTCATTTAAGAAGAACACAGAAAACATCTCCTGGAGACTACTGAGACTGGCCTTTGAGGATCTGAGTGCTACAAATGCTTTCCTATACACGAGGAGAATTATACCCCATTTTATTTCTAACTTTTCCTGCAAGAAGGCTGGGCCCCACTGCTTCATAACAAGTTCCATTTCTCCTTCCCTGTGCCTGTCTGACCTTTCTCCTTCAGTGAATCACTTAATTATGTGGAAACAAAAATACGAAACTACGATGGTTTAAAAACACAAGTGCCCTAGCTTTGTATGTGAGGCAGCAGCCAAAAACCCCAAAGTTGTGGGGCTGCTGCTGATGAAAGACACCAGAAGGTGCTAGGGAAGAGCCACCCTCTGCACAGCCCTTGTGAGCAGCTGGGGACCCTACCTCTGGTTTAGCACGTATCTCACCAATTCCTGGAAAAAGGAGAAAAAAGCATGAATGGCAGGCAGTCAGTGGTCTTACAACATTTCACTAGTGTTGCAGTTCTTTCCTGGCAGAGGTTTTTTGGTATCAGTGATAATAACAAGGAAAATTTAAGGAAAACTTGATTTGAGCACGTCAACAGCAACTGCATTCCTTTAGTTTGTGATCACTCTAATTCAAATAGACAAGATTTCCCCCCCCCTCCTTTCCTGCACTTCATTTCCAGGTAGAGTTTGTTAAAGCCTGAAATCCCACCTGAACTTTGGCAATTCTTTCTACAAAAGAAA
>VXBO01007135.1:2024867-2052367 GCA_013400135.1 Rhinoptilus africanus
AAAAAAAAAAAGAGGACCCATGCACAAATATTTGGCTAAGCGAACCATAGCAAATTGCGTAATGCCAGTTAAAAGTTGTGTTTTTTAAGTATCAGACCCAGAGGTTTTATCTGAAATAAAATCCTGATTACTTCAGATTCTGCAGGCAAACAGTGACCTCGCTCTGCATCTACAAATTTGAAACATTTGTGTTCTGCCCCCTAATAATGATGCCTCTTGCTAGAAAAGAACAAAATCCTTTCAAAAACTTGCCTATTTCATTTAATAAAGTAAGAAAGCCCCTAACACGCATATAAGAATTAGTTCAGCCTTGAAGCCTGATCAAAAGAGGTCACCCAAAATCGGAAATACAGTGCTCTACTCTATCAAGTAAAAAATGACCCATCTCCAAGCGTGCAACTGCCTTCCCCGTGCCCTCATGCCCGGAGATATTTCTGTCTGTAACAATCCCACTCCTCAATCCTTACGGTCATTAACTGAAAATCAGGACTAGGTCAGCACACAGAACACAAGGCATATCCCCATTTCTGCCGTCCTTCTCCGCGGTTTGCCTGAGAACACGCGCTTCTGTGAGGGCTGGGGGCGAAGGGGAGAACCGCACTGATGAGGTTTGCAACACGTTGCCAGGTAGATTAAATAGCCTAACCCTCCCCAGCCTCCACCTTACCAGCCCCACTTTCAGCAGCCTGGGAAAAAAAAAAAAAACCCTTAAAAGAAAAAGAAGAAATATGATTAAAAATAAATTGAAAAGCCCAACTTGTAATAAAGCTGGCACTTGCCCCAGGCTTCAGAAATGTCTGAGACATGACACTGACTTTACAGACACTCCACAGACACAATATATAGCTTTTATTGGGGGGGAGAGGATATATTTGCACTATTTAAAACAGGTTGCAAATACATTTTATGTTTTGGAAATGCAGGGAGCACGGCTAACAAAATACAGAATGAAGCAACAAAACAAGCAACACTCATCCTACAAAACTGTCATTATACAATGTCACTGTTTACACTAAGCCTCCAAAAAATACCTTCTGTTAACTTTTTTAATTAATGGGGTGCTATACAGTTAAATAAACACATGAAGAGTATTCATGACTTCTGTGTTCTTACTTCATGCCCCAATCCTTATTTATAACATTACTGTTACAAATTCCAATACTGTTGATATTCTTCTTGCTCGCTGTGATACCCAATGGAGCTCCCCAGGAGAAAGAACATACCACAGCAAACCACGGCAGTTGGTTTTTCTCTCATTTAAATGTATTTAAAAGTCAGAAAAACTGCACTGAAATCAACAGGTACACCAGTGAAAACCACTGCAATTCCGCTGCTGCTCCTAAGGCACTGCCAGACAATCTCCCTGCATGCAGCACGTTTACCAAATACAGTTGAATTACTTCTAAAACATCAGCAACCCATGCAACTTCTTAATAGTGTGAAATTACTTAAGCCTTAATTCAGCAAGGTACTTCAGCGCATTCCTAATTTTACAGGCATGAGACGTACCAGTGACCTTCGTAAGACTACTCACGCACTAACATTTAGGCACACGCTTCAGCATCTTAGGACATTAAAAGCCGCAATGAAGAACAGTTCCATGTGAATTAGAGGCTGCTTTACACCATCACAGGCACACTGCCATTGTAAGTTTGCAATATCCCAGGTTTGGCTGCATCATTTACCGGATAACCCGTAAAGTATGCAGATCAACGGAGGAGGAATACTCTCTAACAATTTGAATCACACCAATCATTCAAAATAGACTTTTAGTTTGTATGTGGTGCCTACTGAACTTCATTCACAGTGTACACACACGCTGGGTAATAGCTTTAAAGCATTCCTTTGCGGAGTTTCCCTAAACAGCACTCCTGAATGTGGAACTTTACTGCTTATGAGTAAGCACAAGCAAATATAAGGGGAGAGTACACACCTACGAAAACAGCTGGGAACAAACACACCACTGCTGAATTTTCACATGAGAAGCAAGGCTAAAAAACAACAAACCAGCAAACATATTTCAGAAGTTACATCTCTTCAAAGAGCCCACACAAACCTAAGAGATTACTGCATGATCTTAATTTACCAGGAGAAGTAAAAGCAGCTATTATAAAAAAATAAAATAAAGTAAAATAAATACAGAAATAGACATCCATAGCCGAAAGAGGACTTCTGGATTTGGATGTGCACATAATCCAGGTGATTACATGTGTAATGACCCAGCTTCTGCATGTACACGCTTGTATCCGCACACACAACCGCGGAGCTCGGGGCACCGATGTCAAGGTGCTCTGAGGACTCAGATTTATGTAGTTATTTATCAAAGACCTTAGAAGCAAAATAAAACAAAACCAAGGCAAAGAAAAAAAAAATATCTCAGCAAGTGCAACAAAGTGGTAGTTTCCCCTTACCCTTCAACAGTTAGAGAAAATTTCAGGCTTGTTGATGTCAATAAGTAGTTATAACAAAGACATTAGTGATAGTGAGGATAGAGAATGCTGTGTGAATGTTCTCAGCATGGTTCATTGACAAGAGATCTAAAAATTGAATTATTAAGGAAAAAAATCATTGATTCTAAAATCCAGGCAAGGTAGCCAGCCTACGTTAAAACTTATTTAATTTTTCTAGCGCTGCTTCATTCCTAAGCTCTCGGAGCCACAGCTTTTCCACTGAGAAGCAAAAGACATTTTACGCACAATTTTCCCTCTACTAGAAAGAGGTATATTGTGCCCTTCAGTGAACATAAAATTGATATTATCATCTCTTAGTTTATATCTCACTACTTAACCTTCAGATTAAAAGTTATTAGATTTGAATGACTAAAAAGACATCATGTCACCTTCCGTTCAATGTTGGGAAATCAGAGAACTTGGAGGAAAAGTCTGAACGATAAAAACACAAAGTTACCAGGAGCGTAAAGTTGTTTTTCACATTCTCTGATGAAACAGCACAAGCTCTACAAACGCAGCAATCTTTTCACCATGTTGTAATCACCAATTATCAGTGTACTACAATACAAAATCAGACACAATCCCAATCGCCTGCATGGAGCTTAATCTATACTTTCAAATCGCTCTTTCAATAGCAACAGCAGTTTAATAATTAGGTTTTATGTCTGTTCGGACAAAATGACTCAACACGGACGCTCCCTCAAAGTCTAACAAACAAATTTGGTCTAACCCAGTTATGTCAATATGAAACAAAGACTTTATCTTGGATCTAGTTTAGCAGTTTTGTTCTAAAGAGATAAGTCCACATCGTGATCAATGGGACCATAAAACTCCTGATGCAGTTTGCAACCTCTCCCCAAGGGTTTTCGAAATAAGATGAAACTCACCAAACTATTTAAAAAAAAAAAAAAAAGAAAAAAAGAAAAGCAGCCTGACTTTAATTTAAACTATGATATATTCAGAACTCTTTCTAGTCTAATCTTTTTTATCTACCCAATTAAAGAAGCCTCTCAACAACACACCAACCCCCTATTTCTTGTACATTTTCCTCATCTTTGGACATGAACAAAATCTGAAGAAACCACAAATTCCCTCTGGAGTTCGCTTCCCTCAATCCAACACTTCACATCTCAACATTTCCCAAAACAACCACTGCCAAAGGGCCCAAGTGTGGCATCTTCACACCCATACCACAAACACCCCAACTGCAGTCAGTGAGACGGACTGGGAAGAATTCACTGACTTGCGCACAAGCACCAGAGCCTAGTCCAAACTTCTCTTGTCTAACACACATTATTTCATCTCCTATACATGAACAAATTAGTATTTTCCATTTGTATACATTCAGTGGAATAAAAATGTAAAAAGTGAAAAACAGGATGCAATGAAATACATGGAATGCTGTCAATTTTTTTCAAGGAAAAAACCCAACCACCTTCTTTCCTTACTTTGTGGCCACGTGGCAAACCCAGTATTTATCTAAACTCTTCAGAAAGCTTGGAGTGACGATTCATAATTACAGTGTAGTTCAGCTCAAAGTGAAGAAAAGAAACTTCCCGACAATTCTTTATATAAACTTCCCCCTTGTTTCTCCATGTACCAGTTGCGTTTATATCGCTGTTCCAGTTTGTCATAAACAGTCACCTTGTAACCCTTTTTATCAAGCAATCTACGCCCCACCTGAAGGTACACTGCACTCCAGCAGACAAGCTATAGGTTTACATTATACAAACATTCCAATTCTGCCGGCTCAGCGCTGGTTGTCAATAAATGCAAGCAATTGCAAAACAGCAATGTGTGTTTTTTTCCTTAAAAGAACACTGATAGGAGCCTGCCAGTTCTGCAAAATAAACTCTTTGCAATCTCTGCAGCTAATCTGTCAACAAATTACTATTAAAGTCATACCTCCTAAAAGTTCAAAAGCGTTCTGGATTAGACAGAAGATACTGAGTTTTATACTCGTGGGGCAGTACTTGAAGCTACGCTATCAAAGTGCATCTTGCTATTGATGTGGAGAGGTTTGTATTTCTGCCACCACGCAACACAGCATTTGGTGTCTTGCTGCTATACATTGCCATTCAACTTTGTATTCATTCTCTTTGTTCAATTCACAGTCTTGTTTCTCTGCTAATAACGTGAAGAACGCTTTCATGAATAGTCCTGAGGATAAAAATAAAACACAGTAAATAATATTTATTTTATAAGCTAATAAAAAAGCCCCACTGGTTAGGACTGAAGCGTCAAACCTTCTATTTGAGGAGACGTCAGAAACCACTGAAGCAACTAAATCTGTGATCACGTACATTAAAAGGAAGTTTGTCCCCATGAGTCTTTATTTATTACTCCTCGATAGGCAAGAGTCACCCCATCATTACACATCCACAGCCTTTCCCTCGTCCACTAAGGAGGCCACCTGGTCACAGAAAGACATCGGGTCTGTCAGGCAGGACCTGCCTTTCATAAACCCATGCTGACTGGGCCTGATCACCTGGGTGTCCTGTATGTGCCGTGGAATGGCACTCAGGATGATCCGCTCCATAACCTTCCCCAGCAGCAAGGCCAGGCTGACAGTCCTGTAGTCCCACAGATCCTCCTTCTGGCCCTTCCTGTAGATGGGTGTCACACTTGGTAACCTCCAGTCAACTGGGACTTCCCCAGTTAGTCCGGACTGTTGGTAAATGGTTGGAAGTGGCTTGGCGAGCTCCCTCGGTACCCCTGGGTGGATCCCATCTGGCTCCATAGACTTGTGTGTGTCTAAGTGCTGTAGCAGGTCGTTCACCATTTCCCCTTGGATTATGGGGGGGTCGTTCTGCTCCCCATCCCTGTCTTCAGCTCATGGGTCTGGGAACACGGAGAACAACTGGTCTTACTATTAAAGACTGAAGCAAAGAAGGCATTAAGTACCTCAGCCTTTTTCTCATCCTTTGTCACTATGTCTCCCCCTGCATCCAATAAAGGATGGAGATTCTCCATAGCCCTCCTTTTGTTGCTACTCCCAGTTTAACAGTACATTTTACAAGATTGCTAATACTAAAATAATTTAGTATCACAACACTCGTTGTCTCCTTACATGGAAGACTCACCCTATGATGACATGGGGAGCATAAAACTTGTCCTCCAAGTCCTCCCTGCACTTACTACAAGAGTGCTCACACCATACATTGTTCCTTCAAACTTATGAACCTCTGTGGTGCTCCATATTTTTCCACAGTAAAATACTTACAAGTTTGTAAACCCAATAACACTTCCTGAGAAACCTGAAGCATTTGGTTTTCCTCTCTCATACTAACAAAACTAGTAGTCCTTATTAATTTCCATAGAATCACAGAATGGTTTGGGTTAGAAGGGACCGTAAAGATCATCTTGTTCCAACCCCCTGTCATGGGCAGGGACACCTCCCACTAGACCAATAATTAATAATTCATAATAATAATTCATAAATGTCACAAAAAAGGTGAACCAAAAATCAGCATGGATGCTTTACACAGGCCATTGTTTGTCCAGGTTTCACTGCTCAGCCACGCTCATCACAGGAATACACAACTAACCACGACAGCAAAACTCAAAATACCCGCCGATGAATTTTGGGGTTTTTTTCCAGGCAAAACAAGTGCCAGGTGGCAAAAAGAAAAGATTTGAATGAAATGCTCTTAAGAAATAGCTGTTTAATTCAGAACTCATTCATTTGTATTGACGAAGCGTTTTGTAGAACGCATTCTGTTAAGTGACCTGAGAGCATATGTTGTATACGGAGAAACATCTAAACATTATGCTTCATGTTGTATGTGTATCTGTAAATGCTTGCATTAGCTGTCTGAAAACAACGAGTTTTAGTTCTTTTCAGCATTTAAAAATATTTTCCAAACACAAAGATTGATATTTTTGTGCTAGCTGTGATTACCCTTTTGTTGTTATCAGTTTTTGTTTGGTTGGTTGGTTTTCAGTAACTGTTTTAAACTTTGCAATCAACTTGCTTTTTAAAAGATAAACTCCATGAAGAAGTTAGTCATCAAACCCAATTAACAGCAGAATTCAAACACAGAACATAAAGGTCTTTTAGGAACTTGGAGAAAAGCAAGCTCCCCGACCACGTTTATTGTACTGGCAGAGGATAAATAAACTACAAGCTAAAACCTGAGCTGTGTGAGAGCGATCCCGTGCCTGGCAGTCCTGCTCCCACGGGGGCTGGCAGCAGGCGTAGCTGTGCTGGGCACCGTCTGGGGGAGGGCTGGAGGACCCCCTAGGAATGACTTGATGCCACTCCTTAATTGACCAAATGGGCGGCTGTTGAATGACACAACCCATTCCACGGGAGATTACGACACTATCTAAGGCGGCAAGAGCCCTCTGGATGGCTACGGAGAAGCCTTGGCACAAGGTGCCGGCAGCGAAGGTTCGTAACTGGTGGTAGGAGCGGAAGAGCGGAGGTCTGAGCAATTCTGGCCTACCGTGTGCACGTGTGTGTGCATGTTTGCGTGACCACCCCCTCTGTTTCCCTCTGCACAAAGCAGCACTGGAAAATTCCATAGCGCTCCTATGGAAAAGGCAGTGTAATTAACTCATTTTGATATGAAGCCTTTTTAAGACGAGACCTTTGTGTTGAACATATTTTACTGTTCCACTCCTCTTCTACTGTCCTATATTAATCAAAGCTGTAACCCCTGTTGTCTTTGCACTACGAATCAGAATGTGCCCCTGGCGAAGAATGAGGGAAAAGTCAACAGGAATTAAGTTTCAGTGCAACTGTTTACTCAACTGTGGCCTGCAGTTATTGAAATTTTATCCGTGGTTTTGTGTGACTACTGCAGTAATGAATTCAGCATGGCTGTGATTTTCTCACTGATGGCATTCTCACTTCAAGTAAAAACCTGTAGGATGAAAATGATTGAAACAACCGAAGTCCATGCATTTAGTATCAGCCATTTTTCTGACTTGTTTAATTATGGCAGCTTTCTGTCTTAGGCTAGCGAAAGGGGTCCCCTGCTCCTCCGCAAGCCTTCGGTTTGCTGTTTTTGAGTGCAGGTTTTTCTTCTCCACAACAACCCGCTAAAAAAATCCCTGTACACTTAGGGGAGTCTTAACCAGCTGCCAATCGCTTATTTAAAAGGTTTGAAGAATGCTTATTGCATTAGAGAAAGTGCGGGTTAGCCTAAGTGTATTCACCGTGGCTCTGCTGCAGCCTTTGTTCCCAAACACGTCAACGATACATGCCCAGCACTTTGGTGTAAAATTTCCTCAGAGGGTTTCAAAATTTTATCAGGGAAAAGAAAAAGACAAAACGTATTACGCGGATAATTTACACTGGTGAACTTGGTCACTTCCCAGAAAATACACTAACATACAAAGGCAAAACACACAATTTGGTTCCGATTCTTCTGAATTGAGGAGTACTGTCACGGGATGTATTTATTTATTTATTCTGATGTTTTGCCGCAGCTAATACCTCTGCAGCCTTTCTCACTAATAGAAAACATTCAGTTGATAGAGCTTGCTAGGTTATATTAAAATTTGTTGCAAACCCAAAACTTAACGTTAGTGTATTTTCCACCCAGTGACATATTTTGGAAACCAGTTATTTGTATACAGCAGTTCACCCAATCGCTGCCACCAGACTCAAAACATTCAGGCAACGGAAGCAAGCCCTGATCTTCGGGTATTTCCAGGGAATGATTAAAAAAAGAGCCCTGGAAGAAAAGTCCAACGTTTCCCTTTACATTAACGGTTGCAATCCCTGATGGACAAAAAATGTACAGAATGTCGTAGCCAAGTCCTAAAAGCGTCCTCTGATTGGCAAATACAAAGGGTTTGGGGGGGTGGGGGGTAAATGTTCCATGCTTTTTCTGTAAGTAGGAAACTTGTAATATGTCTTACAGTACCTGCTGTTGCTGAAGATGTGCTAAATCTGCAGCCCCAATTTCAACTGAAGGTGTCTCGCCGTTTGATCTCACTTCCCGCAGGCTGCACTCTAGTAAATGGTTGCCACTGCTCGCTCCATTCTGAATGGCTGAACCGTTACTTTTTGTCTCAGTCCCAGATTCTTGCATCATGACTCAAAAACCTGAAATAATTTAGGGGAGGGGAAAAAAAAAAAAAAAGCAGCTGTTAAAACAGTTGCTGTATATAAGGAGACATGCCCTGTTTTAAATCCTGCCAAAACTGTAAACATTTGTCATTTCCCTTGATACGATTTATCTTTCATTAATGGTTCATGCTACTAGTTTATGTTTATTTATCTGTTGGTACAGCTATAATTTTAGTAAGTTAGTTCTGTTCTAAATATAGTATTATTTGCTCAACATCTTTTTTCCCTTAGAGAAAAAAAAATATTTTTGAACGAACACACAGAATCCATAATTAAATTTCTCTAGTTACATCTGGATGCTTTCCTTTGAAACGGAGGAGTCATTCTTTGCAACAGATGATGGACAATATCAAAAACTTGATACACGGTTTGTAGGGGCAGGTAGGTGAAGCAGAGCATTCGCGTCGGCAGTTTCCATCCACATCACGACATTGCCAAATTAGGACCTTTGATTCTCTGAAGCAATTTAGGCTGGGTCTGGGATGTGCTGGACACCATCAGGTTTTTTGTTTGAGGCAAACTGCTTCAACTGCTCGCAAAATTAGTCTTTTGGGGAAATTTCTTGGCTATGGATATGGATGCACTATGGCATTATGGTGAAGAGCCTCCTGCATTATTTGGCTAGACATCATCTTGGCAGCCACAGCTATTCACGGCCAGCCCACAGGGCTCTGGACTCGTGGGGGATGTCTGTCCCCGGGTGCAGGTCGTGGGACCCACAACAAGGATGAGGATGAGTGCTCCAGAGCTCCTGGGATTCACACACGTCTGGGAACTAACTGGCAGCGCTTGTGCACAACAAGACCTCCCCCAAACAAAGCACATCCGGCAGTTTTCAGCCGCAAACCTTTGAGACCTTTTGATGAGTTGTTTTATAGCTATTCCTACCTGCTAGGTCCCAAGTTATATGGATTAAATGTTAGCAACCTGCTTTGCTTCCACTAGCCCACCCCTCCCTCCCTCCGTGCTCCTCCTCTCAGCCCTCACCCAGGGAAACACGGGGTACGGTAAGCCAAGCTGCTTGCTCCCAGCACGCTGCCTACACCACGCCAACTCACCACCTGCACACATGGGCCAAACACCTCCGTGCAGGGCAGTTTACCTTGAATTTAAGATACTTTATATTTAAGGAAGAGCCTGTTTGAATTCAGTAGCTACCCACAATCAAAAGGAAGATGAAAAATTCTCTCCCTTCCAACACGTAAGGGAAAATATCAACCAGAAAGAGTGAGAGGAAGCAATGCGTTTCAAGGGAAAAGTAGCAGGGGAAAGCCCTTTCCCTGTGAACTCCACATGTGTAATTTGGAGCCCCCGGCCATCGAAGGCACGGTACCTGTTGGAGACAGCAATTCCTCCTTCCTGCCCAGGTGTCTCTGGCCCTGGGTGACACTCGGCATCGGACCCCACGCACAGAGATAACACTCCAGCCCAACACGCCCATACCAGACCTCTCGTTCATTTGGTAGCTTCAGATGTTCATAAAGATGATCCATACAGCCAATAATCAAAATGTCGTAACCGAGAGGCAGCTGACTAATGGTGGCTTTGTCACCGCCGCGCTCCGGCGTGAACACCTCCTCACCGACTCACGTCTGAGGCGGGTGAACCACTCATTAGCCGGACCCTGCTCCAGTCGTGATGGGATCTATTCACGCTGATGGGACGCCCAAGCACATGGACAGTGCTAGGACAGATTCAAATGTTCTGATTACATTTAAATAAATTTCAGTTGGTCTATGGAAACTTCTTTCAGTCTGTTTTGTGAGATCTTCGAATTACGCAAGGGGACAAAAGGGCTTGGGGACTCCTTATAAAGCTCCTGTCAACTCCCTTCTAAAAGCTCCAGAGATCTAAACTAACCTACGGCTTTCCCAACGCCACTAGCAAATGCTTTTGGGTTTTAACATGATCCTGCTCTAACACAGACTGAGGTATGGCGTGGTTTTCATTTTCGGCACTATAAGGAAAGCTCCCAAGCATGATGAGGTCTAAATAAGCGTTTACACCTAACATGCAAGGCTGGGTTACACACCGGGCCAGCGACTGCGTGGCACAGGTTGCTTCGCAAGAAGAGACAGGAGTGAGATTCTCCAGACAGCTCACAAGTTACTCAAAGGTTTACCATCCAGTTTTTATATGCTAGTCCACTAAAAAGGACACACCTCTTTTAACCAGCAATAAATCAAGAAGAAAGAACTGATGTATATAATTGTTTTCTGCTTCCATCCAAATTTGGGGTCAAGCCTCAACTTGAGAAAACAGAGCATTACATTAATTTACCTCAGCAGGCGATCTGGAGGATGACCACCACCCTAAGACTGAGTTAGGAGGTTAAACCCAGAGACTCAGGTCTTTGACTGCTGTGATGCCCAATGGCAGACAGTGGGCGGCAGGTAACCACACTCAACGGAGGAAGGCACACTGAAGAACTGGTGGAAGGTGCCTCCAGCAGGTACCATGGAGAAAAGAGATGCTAAAACCAGTGTGCCCAAGGCATAAAGAAGGGCATTTCATTCTCCAACGCTTCTGATGCAACAAATCGACTAAAAGCGAGAACCTGGAGAAACTGCTAAGGAGGGTCAGAGAAGGCACCAACCAAAGCCCCAAGATGCCTTTGACAGCAGCAAGAAGAATGGGCACCACTGAGAAGCAGATCTATCACTGCCTGATCACGATTTGTTGGCTTGCCCTTCTGAGCGAAATATCTCCAGGACACAGAAAATAATTCACAACCAAACTGGTCAAGAAATTATTTATTGTCTCTAGGATTGCAAAACGCTCCTGGAAAGAAACAACAGTAAAAATTGCTACAATTTTTCCAACCTGTAGGACTGAGAAAAAGAGGATTATTTATAGCATTTGGTCACAAAAAAGATCACAGTTCTTGAGAACCTTCTCTATGACTAATGTCATGCTCCATTTTACCTTTCAAAGTACCCCAGCCGGTTGCCCCGGCCCCTCCACTGTCTGTGCCCACCCTAGGTAACATACCCCGCAGAATCGGCAGCAGCCACCACAGCGATGGAGCTGGAAACAGAGTTTGCAAAGAGAACGTCCAAAGAGTAAAAAGAAAATCGTGATGGTTGGACTTTGAAAAAATTATTTTAAAAGCAGAAGTGAACATCTTTGAGCAAATTTTGCTTTAAAAACACCCATTCACGGGCAGTCAACTTCAATATACCTTCAACTGGACACCAATACAAAACAAATCCACTTTGCTAAAATACCTCCAATAGAAAACAGGATTTTCAAGGGAGAAAAGATAAAACTGTTTATTTCTTCACTGTAGTCAAATGTGAGCTGACATAAATAATCACAGTTTGGTTTGATCATTAAGCATCATGTCATGAAAATCAACCTGCGAGAGCTTTCTGCAAGAATGATTATTATTTGTCTTTTTGAGCACACCTAAATGAGCTGAGGTGATAGTACACTGAGGATGGCTGAGATAATTGTCTCTCCTCAGCACAGAGGAGCGGGCCTTACAGAAGCCTATTAGTGAAGTCTGTCATTCAAAATCGTGAAAGAAAAAAGCAAAGCAAGGTTGACTTCATGCAACATGATTAGGTTCTGTGGGAGCTAAACTGAAGCTTCAGGTCTAGTACCACAAACTGTGATTCTCATCTGGATACAACCCCAAGTAACCAAAATAGAGCGCTGAAGAAGCTGCTCTGCATGATGATTTACTATAAGAAATACAGTGCTCCACAAAAGCTTCCATGACATACAAGATACCATGTTCTGACTTAAATTTAATGGCAAAAGAGCACGTCCACCTCATGCGTTCTAAAAAGCAGAATGACTCTCATATCAATTCTGCAAAGGAAAATGTGATTTTACAGATGGGTTCTTACCAGTATATCTTACCAGTATCTACCTTTTTTTGTTTTTTAAATAAAAATTCTAAGATATTTCACATTAGGAGGGTCAAGGAATGACTCGTAAGATTATTAAACGTGACACAAAATGTTTTTTACCCATGACGGGACCAAAGCTAAGCTGCAGTATGAACAACAACTTGTAAAGTTTTAGCCTGAAATCAAGGAGCACAAAAGAAAAGAACTGCTCTCATACAACTTAATGGCAGCCTGGTTTAAAGATCTCCCGATCAGTTTCTCAAGATTCCCATCTTAACCTGCACAAAACCTTTCCTAGCTTTGATGCACAGCCAAATATAAAGCCAGAGCCGTACAGTTTGGCCCATCTCCTTGGTGAATACGGTATGTTCAAGGTAGTGGAGTAAAATTTCAGTGGAGTGGAATCAAAGCAAGGAACTCTGTCAATAGAAGGACAGCAGCTAATCATCTTCCAGATGACTTGCGCAGAAGTAAGGGAGAGCTAATTTCTTAAGGGCATGGTCAAAATTGAAAAAACATAGGTCGGATGTGAACTTTGTCTGAATGAAAATGATCTGAGGACTCCAGTGTCGGTGTTTTGAACTAAAAAGACAGAACCTGAAGGAATCCTAATTTTGAAAGTGTTCTGTGCTAATCCATTGAAAAAAAAAAAAAAGTCCATAACATCACAAAGACCAGATGCTGCAGATACCCATCTCGGCTCCACTGGACTATTTAGATGAGCAAGGTTAAGCACGGAGATTAGTAGGCAGGAGGTGGGCACTGAAGTGTGCAATTTCTGCAATTCTTCTCGTAGTACAGTTTCTAAAGACTAAGCAGCATTGTTTAATGTCAGCATGAGGGAGGATTTACTGACTGAAGCACCCGTCAGAGTAAGGACCTACTGCAAGTCGGAAAGACTAAGGGACTGATACTCAGATGTATTCAGATGCCTCACCATACACACAGGCATCTGGTGAGACATTTTTAAGAGTCCTGAATAAGCACCAATCTACATCTTTAAGCATCTCATCATCTTTAAAAAACTTCCCCTGGGGTCTTCTGGGCCTTAAAAATCTTTGCTTTAATATGCTTCCAGACTCAGCCTGGACTGAATGTAGCCCGCATGTTTCAAAGTTACTTCCAAAGCTGACAATTTTATTTCAGCTATTAGTACTGGGAGGTGTTTACAAATATATATATGCACATAAAGATCATTCAACGTTTCTGTCCCCAAGGAACAATGCTAGTGCAAAAATGTTGTCATAATACATCCCTTCTTTGTTACATTTGTGAAAGATTTTAAGCTAACAAAAAGTTCAGTCTTTATTCCAGGGCAGTTAATTAAGGTTGACCAAGTCAGGCAGAAGTAAATTAACTTAGCTGATCAATTATTTATATGAAGCAGAATAAATGCCCTTAAAGAACTTGGCCCAGCCATGAAAGGACATGTAAATTAAACACAACACAGATTTATAAAATGTATTTCTACTTTTACAGACAGAAGAGTTAATGGTAAAATCAGTTTTAAGTAAGTGATCAAATGACAAGATCTAGTCCTAAATTCTCCAGCAGGCACACTAGCCAGACATGCATGGGTTATAAATAAACATTTCACCTATTTGTTGCAAGCAGTTCCCCAAAGCAAGCTCAGGACTAACTTTAGAGCACTTCTCTGTATCATTATTAAAAAAAAAAAAAAGCAAACAGCGTTTAGAAGCATTTAATGACAACACAACATTGCAAAGGCAAGATTTTACCTCTTGAAAACAAAACGCGCTCCAGAACGCGACCAGCAAGGCAATACACAAAGCGTGAGCAAAGCTGCTTCTTGCCGCCAGCACAGGTACAAAAGCCAGGCAGAGGCAGCCTGGCACTCCCAGTGCTGCCCAGTACCAGTGACGGGGACCACAAGAGCTTTCCCAGGAGACCACCGCCCCCCTCACAGGTGGTCCCTCTTTTAGTCCCAGTATCTTTGGAGCAAGTGCCCTGCAGGGAAAAGCACCTTGGGCTCCACATCCCACCATCACTCCTGAATTTTTCCAGGAACATGCTTTGACGGTCTCCGGCTGATGCTGGAACACCCATCTCCCCCAGCTGACAGCCCGTCCCTAGGGTGGTGAGGCAGCCAGCAGCACCGTCCCGCCATCCGTGAGTTCAGTAAAAGAAAAAGGATTCACTAGTGGAAATTAAAAGCCTTGTGTAAGGTAAGGCTTTGATCTACCGTGGGGGAAGGCGTACAGATGTTCAGCTGCTCATTTACTAAATTACACCATGTCACAATTAACTGTGAATCAGCCAGCTTCACATGAGCAGCTCGAGGGCTGCCACCACGCTAAGTACAGAAATAACGCTGGGGAGGGGAGTCCAAACCAGCCAGGTGGACCAGATGACTTCTCTCTGCCTGTGTTTGTGGTTAGCACGACTATTAGAAAGAGCCATCCCAACATATGGCATGATTTAACTGAATCAGATCACGCTGAACTCACCAGCCTCTCTCAACTTACAAACCCCTCAGCTCTCGTCATTGCAGATGGGTGAATACCCGTCATGCTTTTAGAGTTTTCAGTAGCCGTCATTTATCCTGCTGACAGGGTGTATTTTAGGTATAATTATGTACTAACTAACTATAGATCAACTGTCAGTACATTAGGGTACTTTTTGGATAAAACTTCATGCTTACCCCTTTGAAGGCCACTCGCCTACACAGTACTGGTGGTTGCTGAATTGTGCAGGAGTAGGAGAAAGGAGAAGGGGATTCAAAGAGCAATTAAGGATGATCTTTAAGAATCAACCAAAATAGTAAGACATGGAGTGAGTTAGGCTCTGCTGTCCTGAAAAGCGCTGCTGAGTCACGTCTGACAGCGGCGTTTGGAGGAGGAGAGGCAAACCTGGAGCAAGGCAAGGGAGGAACACGCACAGTACATGTGGAAAGAGGAAACAAAGAGACAGCAATGAGGTGAAATCCTTTGATATTTCCTCAGCTTAAAGAGGTAATTCAATGCATTAAAACGGATCCTTGAAATTTCAAAGGATGAAACTCGCACAACAAAGATTGTCGAGAGTGCTATTTTCTAGGATTAGAACAAAAATGTATTGGGATTTGCTATATGATCTTACATCGCTGAGCAAGACTGTATACTTGCTGTTATGCAAGCACCATCTTCCAATAGCAAATTTTCATAATTATAACAGAAAGGCGTAAATTTTCTAATGCATGGCAGTTCAAAAAGTAATCAAGAGAATGAGCCTGAGGGCTATTTTAATGTATGCAAAGCTAGTGACCCACAGTAAATGGGAGGTAGGCTTCAATGAATGCAAAGTAATGCACACATACTAAAGACCTGGTCTGATGAGGGACGGCTAAAATTAACACCCAATTAATTTCCGAATTGACAAACAAATGAAACCCATAAATCTACTTTCTCATTAATTTTCTTGTGGTATAATTTAAAGCAGTAATATGAGGGCAAAAACTGAGCATTATCCATCATAAATATCAAAAAAGATAGCACTGTAACACCATAAATTATGCATATTACCTGTTGTTAAAAATGATTAATGTATTATCAACTTTATCGTGCACTGTATATGTCTAGACGTATCTAAAATCTGAAATTTCATTTACTGCTTAGGAAATGGAGGGTCCAGAAGAAACGGGATTATCTGCAGCGCGTCCTCAGCTTTGCCTACTGACACGGGCGCAGCCCTGGTGCTCTCCTCTCGGTTGGACTCGTCCCAAGCCTTGGGTCGGCGGAGGTTGAGCCCATCGCAAAGGCGATGTGCCGAGCCCCCCCAGGGAAAGGAAACAAATTGCGCTGCTCTCAGAGCATCCCCGCGAGACAAACCGCGGCTCTCGCACCCGGCTCACATGTGGCTGCTCCCCTTCCCTGCCCTCCCAATGCTGGGGAAGCGCTATTCGTGATGCTGAGCCCTGGGGAGGGAGGTAAAAAAGGAACAAGGAGGAGGAAAACATGAAGCCGTAACTAAACTCAGCGAGTGAAAAACCGGTGCTTTCCCAAAGTGCTTGATCACATCACTTCAGCCACAGGAGAATGCGGGTTGCCTTACCTCCACCCTGGGGGTCACTCCAGTGAGAAGCTGAACTTCCACCAACCTGAACGTCTAGCAGGGTTTATGTCCACTTGCCACCCTCAAGTCTCCTAAGTAGCCAGCTTCACCTACTCCTGTCTAGATGCAGGCCGCCCCAACTTCTTATTTATTTCACTGTATACAATGACACAACCCCTTTCACTGTTTGTGTGCGTGCCTTGCACTCTCTGGGTTACTCCTCTCCTGCAGCAGCGTGTTATCGTCAGGGCCACGGGAACCTGAAATCATTTGGAAGCAGCTCAGTGAAAGGCTGACTGATGCTCTGCAGGAGCTGAAATTCAAGACAGCTGTGGTGAAGAGAAGGGAAGGAGAGTCAGAAGCCTAATCCCACTTGTGCCACACTGACTTACTGTGAAATCATGGTCAAACAACTTAAACTTCTTAGATAATCGGTCACTGCAGTTACCCCTAAGGAAGTCTCTTCTGCTGAGGGTTTTGCTGACCACAAACAGTAAGAACAGAGAACAAGCAAATCCAAGGAAAATTAATTGAAACAGACATTAAAAGGTTGCCATTTGCTCTGCTCAAAAGAGCTAGAGCTGGTCCCCAGGAAAAGCTAGTGCACCAAAACATACCAAGCCGTGACAGCCACAGGCCTCACTCCTTTCCTCAAAGTAAGACCCAAAGCATTGGGCACAGACGACGGACAACTCAACTTCCCCCAAATGAGCTTTCTGCACCCTCCCTTCATTTTAAACACGCGTACAGAAGTTACTCCCAGTCTCACCTTGGATAAACAAACCCCCTTTGCAAAGTCAGCTTGATCTCAATCTATGCCTCTCAGCTTGACAGCTATTAAAATCCATATTCAGCATGAAGCCCATGCCATAGCTGCACAAAAGCTCTAGAGCTGGGCCACTTCCAAGAGACGGGCAAATATGAGGTAATCATTTACATACCATCATCGGCAGAGTGAGGTTCCTTCCTCTCTCTTGGGGAGAGCTGTCTTTCAGCCGCGAGCTTGACAGAAATCATCTTTACCATCACTGGGATCATTGTTTATTTGGAAGGAAAGGAACGGTGGGCGGCAAAAAAAATCCCAAACCAAACAAGAAACCATACTTCATTGTACCATATGACTCCGCAACTGCTACTGCACGGACATGAGCACCATCCGCACTAGAGGAAAAACCCCTCCAGAAGGAGGGACGAGGAGAGGGCGGCTGCAGAGCTGCCTCGGTGCCGGTCTCGCGGCTGGTGTCTCTCGGGAGGTACCCACCTGCACAGCCCAGCCCGGGCGCAGCAGCGTGCAGGGCTCCCCGCCGTTTCGGGTAAAACAGGAACAGAAACTGCAGAGCTCTTTCTCACAGCCCAGGACTTATTTGTTTGTATGCACACTGCTGAGCTTCAACATAAGACTCTCACAGTCTGCCTCACAGAACAACAGGAGACTGTTCAACCAAGTAAAAAGCCAAAGTTGCATTTAGTAAATAGTCAGTTTATGCTAGACAGCAGCAGCACCACTACAGTAAGATGATATCAAACCTTGCAAGACCGAGTGCTGGCTGCAGATGAATTAGACTCCCACCCTCCACGCGTATCTCCATTAAAGCGTTTCTAAAGTCTCTACCAGTCTCCATAAGTCAAAAACCACCTCAAAGCCAGGTGCAACTTTGCAATACTTCTGCACAATACAGTTTTCACTTCACTATTTTCACTTAGCAGCGAAGGTTTGATCCATCGCAGTAACACGAGTCTATTAACGACCAGCTCGTGCACTTACACACTTGAGGTACCCCCTGCTTCCCCGCCAGCCCCGACACCACTCTAGTAGCCAAACTGAACAGTATGTTGGGACCACTGGTGTGAGCTAGCGAATACAATATATCACGTTTTTGTGCATATTTTGTTGCTTGCTTTTCCAAGGGATGAAAAGGACAATTATTTAATTTTACACTTCAAAAGCTTCATATAAATGTCTATTCAAGGTATTTTAACAGCTTAATTCACATATAAAGAAACAGACACCACCTTCATACAAGGAGAGTTGACATTTCTTTCTCAAGGTCACTCTAAGAGGGCTTACTCCTTTTGTGTGCGAAGCCCTAACAATTTACTGTTAGTGCTAACAGGTCCTGCCTGGCATTTGAAATCCAAGCCCCACTCAGAAACAATAACAAACAATAATTCTGAAAAACAAAGATGGTGTGAGTGAATTTTTCTTGCTCATTTGCAAAACAACCCAAAAGCAACAACTGCCAGGATGGCGCTCTCTAATTAGGACTCCCAGAAACCAAAGAGCAAACAGCCAGCATGCAGAAATTAGCAGATGCAAACGCAGTTTTCCAGTTATAAAAAGAAGAAAAGCAGCTCTGTCATCTCACTCGCAGGAGGAGGAGCAACAGAGGACATTTTTAAATTTGGTATTTTGTCTCCATTCAAACGGCTCTGCTTCTATAACAGATTTTCCTCCAATCTCCTCAGAAATAAAAGTGAAACCTTTGCCTTTTCAAACTCCATGGAGAGCACATGCATCAACTAAAATCCAAAATGAGGAAAGAGGGGAACCAAAAAGCTGCCGACCGAACGCTGGCACAGAATGCAAGGCTGTACCTTCGGGGTGATTACCTGGTTCATAGCCCTGTATCTTTGTCCTAGACCCTCTAACTCCTTGTTTGCTCCATGCAGGATTTTCTAGCCATCAGCCGTCTACCGCTGTGCTAGTCGTCTTGCAGGAGTGCTCTCTCCCTTCTGAAAAAAGCAAACAACTGGATAGATATCATTACACTAAGGAAATCTCTTGGAAAAACCAAACAACTTGCTAATCTTTCTAGCCCCTTCACCCAAGTTAAAGATAAGCAAAGCAAACCAAAGTGAGTTTCAACCACATTCCAGGGACAAGCTCCCCTTTTTCTCCTTTATCAAAATCCCAGCATTTAAAGGTTTTTTTCCAGACCTTGCAGGATAAACTGCTGCTCACACCCGCAAACAAAGCAATATTTGTTTAATAACTGATTGCTGCCATGGGTACAGTAAACAAGGGGCCCAGCATTTGTGTTTATGAACAAACACATCATCTTGCAAGAGCAATTTAACATTAACCAGGTGGAATAATCAACAGATTTCATAGGTGACACTCGGGGCAGGACTAATGTAAACAGAGCAGGGAGGAGAAAGGGGCCACTTTTAGGGAATCAAGGTTGAGGCAAATGCATTACAGAGTAAACAGCTGGGAAGAACTCAAGACAAACAAATAGTCATTCTTCTGACATTTCGAGAAGCAGAAAGGTTGTACGTTACATACATCAGCTGCTGACCACCATGAAATCAAACCAGTTGGGGACCAGGCCTTCTTGTTTACACAGTGCCATGTTTGCTTATAAACAACAATTTGCTGTTACCAACCTCGCATTACTCATTGCATAAACGAGCAGATCAAGTGAAATCCTGTTAACTCTTCTGTGGATTGAGGGTTTTTTCCTCCCCTTCAACAACAACAAACAAAAAGCCTTTGCAGTCTTGCTGTGCAACCTCAAAACAACAGGCAGCAGGGGAAAATACGTAGCTGTGCATCTGTTCCGATAAAGGGTAAAGAAAGGAGTTGAAAAAGCTTGAAAGTGTTTTACAAAACAAGATTTACCGGCCAAACCAGTGATGTAAAAGACCTCTATTTACATTTTTTTAAAAGAATCAGCAACTGCAAAAGGTGGGATGCAAAAATTTTCATTTCTCCCCGAGAACAAACAAGCAAAATGATGGCTTTCTACAGAACTTAATCTGCCCGGCACGACCATGTACCTGTGTGATTTCACACACACACATCCATGCCCACGCCGGCTCCCTGCTCTGCAGCTCGCTCTATGCAGCAACACGTGAGGCTGAAGAGCGAGGCTTGGTTCGGCCCTCTTCCTCCTCCTTTCTCTTTCCCATGCTCAGCCCTCGAGCTTCTGCCTCCCCATCACTGACCTCTGCAGATCTCCCCAAATATTTTTCGTTAACCCAAGCAGGGACAGAAGCCCCTCTTTTCACAACTGAAACCTCTAGACCCCAGCTGCTCCCCATGCAATGTCCATCTCTTGGCCCCAAGGTGCTGTGACATTAGCCTTCACGGTGCTCAAGACACCAAAGTCCCCTGTGTTTGCCTCCTTCCAGAAAACCTTTCCTTTCCTGCCTCTTGTTCCCATAACGCTCAAGAAGTTGCCCATCAAAACGCTGCTCCAGGGAGATTTCTGTAACTTCGCTCTCCTGAGCATGGATTTCGGGAAAGATCTGAAGTCCGGGGAGACAAGACGGATGGTTCTATCAGTGGGGTTAATCCAAGGCTCTGGGTTACATTCCTGCCCTGACACGATCCCTGCGTGTGACCTCCAGAAGTCTCTTCATCCCTCTCTTATGTAAAATAAGCCCTTTAAGACGTTGCACTAGTCGGACAGGGACAGAGGATGTAGTTGTGGTCTATACCACCGGTCCTTTCTTTCTCCCAGCTGCACTGTGGCCCCTACCTGGTTCACCACTACCTTCTGATGAGCCCCCACACCACCTCCAGACACCGAGGAAATCATCCCAGTTTTGAATATATGAAGCATCCAAGGTCACAGCTGGCCCTGGATGATCTCCCCTCCCTCGCCATTTCATGTGCAAGCAGCGCGGTGGCCAGAAGCCTCCCTGCTCATCATTTTTTCACAAGCATTGGAATATTTGGTACTTTTCTTCACAGCAAACCCTGGACATCTATGGCTGGCCAAGAACCTCCACTTTCCTTTTCTGAAAACGTTTAGCCTTTTGTCGTGAAAAATAAAAAAAGTTTCAATCCCATGAAATCAGTACAACCTACTAATAAGACAGGTATTTAAATAAAACCCAAATGCAGCATTGTTCAGGCAACCTTGTATTTTTTAATACATCGGGTTGACAGCATAATAGCAGGCAGGATGAAAGGTGCGACTCAAGGACGGGGTTGGCGTCCGCACACCAGGAAAACAGAAGTGCTGCCCCATTTCCTGTGCTTCAGCAGAATATTTCTGATGTCTGGGGCTGCCGGGGACTTAACTCTGAATTAATGATTACACACAATACCCTCCTTTCTCCCCTCCCTGCAGGACAGCGAGGGCCAGCCTCACCGAACGACTGTGGGCAGGCAGGCACGGGTCACGGGGGATTTAGATATTTCACAGCGGCTTCAAAAATTTAGACACCACAACCTGAAGGCTTCTGAAAACATCAAGCTTCACATAAAAGTCCTGATATTTCCCTACTCGAGACAACTGCTCTCACCTCATCCGCGCTGCCTGTTCCACGCTCCTCTTCCAGCACGTAAAATCACAGTTTATTCAGTACAAAGTAACTACAGTATGATAAAAACTACAAGCATATCATTCAAATGCTTTATTGGTCAAATAGATGGATGCTTTTATTAGTCCAACCTTTTTTGTAATGGAGTGCCACTGATGACCCAGTGTTAGCCTCATTCCCTGCTATTAATCACACTTCTAAGAGCTCATTTTGCTTTAAAATCTTAAGAAATTGCTATAATTTAAAGACATGGTGTCTACATAATGGGAAATGCTTCACAGATTGTATCATTCCATATAACACAGAATTTTTATGGCAATGCTGACCACGATACCAAGGTATTACAAAACTTGAATAAAATATTTTATGAAGAAAATCTAATGTAAACTTACTTTTGCATTTGTGGTTTGCCACATCCGTAATGTTTTAATCACAGCCTTTTGGGAGTTACAGTTTTCAACTGGATGGGGCTTACATAGATTAACACTAAAAAAACACTCCCTGAACAAATATAAACAAAACAAAACAGAATTAAATGAAAATTAAATAAAATAAAAAGGACAGACCATGAGAGAAAGACTGTTCAAGCTATATTTAAACAATTTAACACAAGGGATTTATCCTTTCATCAACTATATTATCTCTTTTCCGCACAGGGAAAACAGATGATGTTTACTGTGAAAAACTTTTATGACAAAGTGGAAGCATCTTAAGAATTTACCTACACCGAGAATTAAATTAATATAATGATGGTCTTAACCCATATTATTAAAATGTATTTTGCAAAATGTTTTGACAATGTTGACTGCTGCAGGAGGGAAAACACATTTAAGACAATTTCAGCCAAATGCAAAAGCAGAAGCCTTCCATTTTTCAAATGTAAGCAAAAAGCATCTTTAAACATCTTCTTATGAAAGAAAATGCAGTGCAATTATGTTATATGGTGCACACAAAAGCATGTTCTTTTCCTCAGTTCTCTAACAAGATATTAGTACCTCCTGGCCTTAGGAATACTGTGTGTAAATCACATCATATTCAGTGTCTGAATTAATTATAATAGGAGCTGGAGAGAAATGTTAACTTTCCAGGTTGTTGCTAAGGATTAGCCCTTGTTTACAATTCTGTATTTATAGAACAAGAAAAATTTGTCAAATGAAGGGCAAAGAGGAATGCAAGAACACAAATTTAGCTTTGATTTCAAAACAAATCAGATCTAGCAACCATTCCCTGAAAAGAAAACCAGTTTTTAATGTGAAGATGCAAATGAGTCTCAGAATATAAAAATGTTTTATAATTCTTTGCATTCAACACTACTAGATGTTATTTAAAGAATTTATGTTAGCATTTCTCATCCTCACACAGCAAGTCCAAGATGCTGCAAACAGCATCTATTTAAAATGGATCGTGTTTCTATGGGGCACTGGGTAGCCAGGAGATGGAAGCAGAAGGCAGCAGCGGGTATGCCCCCCAGGCAGCAGATTTGTCGGGGTTCAGGGACTGCTCCAAAGGGAGCGTGCTGGGAGGAACAAGCCCCTCGCCCTCAACAGGCTTAACGCTGGCTACACGGAGGTCCTTCTCTCCATCCAGAGGGCAAGTCACGAATCTCAAAACCGTTGGAAAAGACAACGTTGGCTCCCCCAAATGTGATGTGAACAAACCACCTTTTAAGAAGGGCACTCAGGAGCCCAAGGAAGGTTCCACCATGCAAAACATGGCATTTCTGGAGAGCAAGGCAAGGATGGGCGGCTCAAGGTCCGTGGGAAGGGTCCCAATGAGCAGAGTGCCCCAGCTTTGCAGGGACTTGCAGGTGTTGGCACCTTGGCAAAACTGGCCGGGGAAGTTTACGCTGCTATCGCTGCTATCGTCACTATTAGGAGGATAAAGAAAGCACTTCAGCCTCCAGCACTTTCATTTCTTTTCGCAAACAAAGGCACACCCACTACAATTAAGTTGCAAAACCATTTTCATTAGGACTCCTTGTCTTCACACACTTAAAGCCTTCTAAGACCTGCAGTCCCTCTCGTGCTCCCATCAGTGTGGGCTTGTGTGCGGAAAACTAAGCAAGGGCTCTTTAGTGGTTTCACTTTATGGAGAAGCAAATGGAAAAATGTTTTTTCCCATTTAAAAAAAAATTTAAAAAGTAACCACCAACTTCTAAGCAGGGTGACTTGCAAAAATGCTGAGCACCCACAACTGAGAGCATCCAACCCCCCTCAAGAATCAGGCCCATAACAGAGTAAGAAAAATGCACTTAGCTAAGCTTTTGTGGAAACATACAGTCTCCTCGCCTTGCCCTGGCCAAGGGCTACGGCTATCAGGTTACAGCTAGGACAGCACGGTGGCGAAGAGAAACCATACACGTGCCTGCGAACGTTGGTGTGCAAGCTAACACACACACACCCCCAAAAGTACCCAATGTACCCAAGTTTAGCACCAGCCAGACCAGAATAAGTGGTACAGAAGAAGTACAGAATTCCTCCCAGATTTGTCTTGATGGTTTCTTTCCCAGCAACAGCTGCAGTCTGGGTCCAGAGCAAGGATACCACCCCACCACGCTTCTGTGCTAGAGACACGTACTGCACACGTTGCTCAACAGCCACATGCTCAGCAGTGACACATGGATCCCAAGCACCCAAAAATACAGTTGGTCCTCACCACACTGGCCCAATAGAGGGGAAAAAAAAGCGTGAATTTTTTCCACCTCAAAATTTCATCCTGTGCCTGAGAAAACTCCCTAAAAAAGCTCTGTCGAAACCAATTTTGTTTCTACTCACCAAAAACAGCACATATGCCTACTTTTGAGTTTGGATGCAGGAAGCCAAGCTCTTAATCCCTCTTCTACGTTCACCCATGGCTCAAGAGCAATGCCCACCTGAGCAAGCAGCAGAAATGGCTGGGAGAGGGAGAGGCACCAGCAGAGAGGAGCAACTGAACACTCAATAAGCCTCTCCAGCCTGCCTCGGACAACAGCAGCCAGCAACCGTGAGCACTCCTGTTGTTCCCCATATCTTTTCCAGCTATGATGCCAGGGCAACAGAGAGCTTCCCAATAAACAGTGCTGTGGCTCCATGACATCTGCAAGAGGAGGTGTTTGGCCTTGGACTGGAAGGGTCCATCACTGCCAAGCTCGGCAGAGGTTGCTCCGTGCTTCTGGGAATGTCCTTTCTGATGCTGAATCCTCAGCAGCACGCGGGGCTGCTTACAACCAGCAATGTGTGTTTAATGTTCAAAATCTGCACCGAAGACAGTGTTTGAACATCTCCAGCCACATGCAGGTGCAGCGTCACACAGATGCGCTGGCTCCTGAGCACTGCAGAGCCAAGGCATGTGGCTTCCTGCTCCAAGGGCTCATGGAAGAGAAGGATACACTCTATTTACCATCTATTCAAGACAAGACTATTCAATGTCAGGATGTGCCATAAGAGGGCAATTTGCACCCTAAACTGCATTGTAGGGTGGCACAGTCACAGACGGTATGATCTCTTCCTTTGGATTAAAACTGTTCGCACAAGTCAAAGCAGAACAAGGCGAGTAACAAAACATACCGTGTATTTTGTTCTACACTGCAGCCACATATTTCAACTGCCTCAGCCGAATTCTTAGAATAAACACAGCTTTAGAAGAAAACAGCTAGAATAAAGAGCTTCTGGAAAGTTCCTACTGATTATGCATGCAAGAATTCTGCTACTGCTTCCTCCCATCATCTGAAAAATAAACCAAACACCCAACTTCCACAACTATCTACAAAAGTGCTATTTTTCTGAAACATGTTACAATACTATCTGAGGTCTGCAAGATGTAATGAATGCATCTTGTTTTGTGAAATCCACAGAGGAGCTCAATTAAATGAACAACTGTAAAGGAAATAGAGCTGATAAAGGAATTAATGCTCCGTGTGCCAGATCATAACATAACATCTAGGATAACAAAACCATGTCAAACACGCAACCGCTGAAGACTTTAAAAAAAGAAATAAAAAAGTTAAATCCTAAAATATTTTAAGCATGTAAAATTAAGACGTGCAAAACTTATTTTATAGGATTGAGAGGGGAGCATGGGCAGCAGCAAAGGGATCTCTTGTAGCTGTTGCTTCAAGACTTAATAAATACACGGAACGTTTTACAAACGATCACCTGCTCCTCTGCTCCGCTCTCATTGCCCAGCCTGTATTTTTCCGAAAATCAAGCTAACCCCATTCCCTATCCACGAAGGCACGGCTGAAATTATTTCACAAGTCTGAGTTTGCGTCTCGGTCTCCTTTTTTTCCCCCTCCCCTGCGCCGCTCGGGCTGCCCACACGCTGGCAGGGAGCCGGCAGCCCCGCTGCCTGCTGAGGCTGCCTGCAGACACCGCCCCGGCGGGAGCACAGATTAGAGCTCAGCCGCAAAGGAGACATCGAGGGTTCTGCAAAACCTCCCACCGCGGCTTTTCTCCTTTCGCAGGTGGCGTGTGAACTTGTAACTCGGAAATTGCATGTTCCCACCAATTTTTTGGCAACTTGAACGTAATTTTTAGGAAAACATAGTATGCGGCTTTTGGCACACGGAACTACGCGCTAAGACTTTTCAGACAAAATATGCAAAGGTGATGGTCTCACAAGCCTTTAAGGGCTTGCTGGATGAAACATGGGTTTGGAAGACAAGAGTACAAAATTCTGACTCCAACAAGCAGTAATAAAAATCTATGTTCGAACAGCTCCTCAGACACTTACTCACAAAATAGGCATAATATCTGCATATGGAACAGCTAAGGCAGTGTGATGTACCCATGGTTATACACCACACAGCAAACTGGGCATCTCGAGAGATCTAAAACAGTCTTTCTCATATACTTTTGACTTAAAAGGCAAGACTATAGGCACTTTTGGCAGCCTTGAACATCAGTATACTCGGGGGAGAGGAGGGAGGAAAATATTTTAAATTACAGAGATGCTAATCTCCCACTTTTGATGTGTCCAGCTATTAGTCAAGTTGCTTCAGCAAAACATCTGGCCTGGACCAGGGGCCTTGTGAGCAGCGCGAGAAGCTCTCGGTTGGGCTGTGGCCTTATCCTGTCAACCCAACACCCGAGCATCCCCTGCTCCTCTGGCCATGGACTGCGTGTGGGTTACGTGGACCCCCTTCCTCCTCTGAGACATGTGGATTTAGCACCGTATTTATTCTTTCCCTTCTAGCATTGGTACAGGTATGAAGCTAGAGGAGCTTCTTCAGGAACGTCACTCCCAGGACTGCTGACCTGTACAGAGTCTCCAATGGCAAAGATCTTGCGGGTGGTAGCTGTGATTACTACCACAAGGGAAACAGCACGGACAGTGTCAGAGCTTCATGCACCACAGCCAACAGCTTCAACAATACTAAACACACAAAGTATTAATTACCAACATTATGGCCCATAGATGGTCACGGCCCAACAACGCTGACCAGACAAAGACTGTAGCAACTTCAATTAAGGGGTAAAACGTACCATGATTAATATAGGTTAGATTAATATAGCCTCAACCTAATTTTGTTGAACTCCTTGTGAGAAAACACAGACTGTTATATTTGAAAAGGCACATAATGTATGTGCACACGGACATTTGTATATATGCATCTACACGCTCCACATATTACTTTGTATGGTAAGAAATTCCAATAATGCTCGGATATGGGCTACAAACTTATTGACATCACCAACTGAAAATTCTCACACTGTTTTTTTGTTGTTGTTGCTGGGCTGTTTTATCATTTGAAAATATGTATAAGAAGTACAACAGGATCTTGGAAGAGACACGCAAAAAACAAACAGA
>VXBO01007135.1:2054867-2065637 GCA_013400135.1 Rhinoptilus africanus
CAAGGTCCTCTGATTAATACTACCTTTACTGTCAACTTTTAGATCACCATCTACTCTTTACATTATATATTTAAGTAAGGCAAATGATTACTGTGATACTGCACCGAATTAAAGCTTCCTAGCCAGTTTTAGGTTCTTTAAGGTATAAGAGAGATCAATACTTAAGAGCAGAAAGTGCCACCGGCAAAAGCTGAACCGTTAGAAATGGGCAAAGCCTGAAGCCTTTCAAGTTAGGCACGCTGCGGTTTGAGGGTTTAATAGGTGCCAAGTAAACTGAGCAGTTTCCAAAACAGCCGGCTTTTGTGTTCTCCTCTGAACCTACCTCTAGGACAGTAAATGCAGGGGATCTGCCAGGGAAATCGTGCAGGTAAGTGGGAGAGAGGAACTGTTGTGGTGCCAGGAAAGCTGAACCTGTGTACCAAAAGGCAGAGGAATGCACACAGCATCTCCCAGATACCAGGTTAGCCCTCCACCCCATCTGCCCCGGGAAAACATGCCCCTGCTGGTGTTTTTTCCTTTGAAAAATCACTGTTGTTTAGCACCTGAATGGGCTCTTCAGTTTGCTGCGCTCCCATAGCCACATCTAGGATTTAAGCCATGGTACCTACAGAAATAGCTTTGTATCACAAAGCAGCGAGTAAAACCCAGCAGCAAAAAGACCACCAAATAAACCCAGAACTGACATACTATTCTCTTAGCAGCAATCAGTGGGTAGCTGGAAACTACTCATTTATTCTGTTAACAAATAACATTTTCAAAGAGTTCCCTGCAAAATGAGTGTTTGCATGACTGGCATCACTACAGCAGGGCACATGGCTGCTGGAGCTCTTTGCCTTCGCAACTGAGCACCGTGGGCAATTCTGAGCAGGGATGGCTCAGGTGAGCGTGTTGGCTGCACGCAGTAAAAGTCAGGTGAGTAATCCCCTGTTTCCAGCAAGTGATACCTTATTAGGAGAGGTCTGCAAAGCACAAGAAAAAAAAAACCTGTCTCGTCCAAGAACATGATTGTTAACAAGAGTCTATCAAACCCCAGACTCCTCTTGCCTTGCTGAAAAGCAAAAAAGCAAGTTTTCAGAACAGCTTTTCTCCATAATGGATCATTTCTGCAAAAATCGGGGCTCCAAAGTCGACAGCCACAAAAATTCCTTAGTTCTCAGAGACAATTTCATTTTAAATAGCTTATTTCCGTAAGCAGAGCATGAAGCGATTTCACTCAACCTGACAAATAAGTAAGGCCAAGGATGTTGCATTTAAAATTCAGAGATAACTAAATAGGAGAAAAATTATATTTAGCCATGATAGGACCTGGAAACAGGTTCCCTTCCACTCTTACGCTGAAGCTAAACTGCCATGATATGATCAAACAAGTTTTCACTTTTGCCTTGTAAATAAAATCAAAGGGCAACAGCCCTGTTTCTCTGACGTCTGTAGTTAATAAAGAAAGAATAAACACTACCTACTCTTAGACGAGGAGGGAGGAGGAGAGAACATTTCTTAATCTCTTTCCAAAGAGGATTAATCTACAGCGTATTTCCACCCCAAATACGAATGAAACAAAATGTCTTTCCTGCAGTTTTCTGGAGGGGGTGTTCTAACATATCAAAGCCTCTCCTGCGAGCGAAGTTCACCCGAGCACATTTCGAAGCCCGTAGCCTTCAGGTGCGATGCTGCGCTGAAACGCAGCCGGAGCTTCGGCTGCATGGGTGGAAGGAGAGCTTCTACCCTGCAGGGGAAAAACAAAAGCTCACAACATTTCTTAGGGACCATATATCTGAGGGACACCAAGTGCCTCACAACCATGAGCTACGTAGGGCTTACAACAGCTCTATAAAGTAGATGAGCTGTTGTTACTCCTGGAGCTCGTAGGGCACAGGGAGGCTGAGGCGCCCACTCACCGCAGAGTTCAACACATGGGTGCTGGGTGAGACGGGGCCAAGTGTGTATTGAAGCATTTACCAGTCGCTAGCTAACGTAACTGGAAAAGTCAGGGGGAGGTGGGGAGAAGCGCCCAGGTCCCTTGCCATGCCTCTGTGCCACTCACTCACCCGCAGGAAGGGAGCAGGACGGGGAAGCTATTTTCAGCCCAAGTATCTGGAGCTTATAAACACCCGCTGAAAACGCAATGCCTTATCAAAACAGGTGAGAGCCAATGCCCGCTGACATTCCCACTCCTCAGAGGAACCCAGCCATGAGATTTTTTTATTATTTTGGAGCAGAATATTTACATGTCTGACTCTAAATAGGCTTCAGCATATGTGCACGGGGACCAAACACATGACCAGCAATGGGATCAGCCCAGCTGCCCTCGCCCTCTCTCCAGAGACGCATCTGTGGCAAGGCAGGCAGACCACAGGGAATGGGTTTAGGAGGGGCAGACCCTTACGAATACAGTATTTTCTCCAAGGAACCTGAAAGGAAGAAGATGGCTACAACAAAAAGGCCGAGGAAGCAGAGAAGTGCCCGGGCAAGACCCAGCGAGAGGAAGTGAGGATGAGTGGAGCCTGCAGAAGGGCTTATGTTGCCTTTGAAGAGAAATATTCACGCTGTCAGGTAAAACTGAGGATCTAACCCGTGGGAGGACAGAAGATGCTACCTTGAAGAATTTGACTATTACAGGATTAACAGCTACAATCCCTCCCCTCTGAGGACACCGAATGCCAAAATCTGGCCCGAGGGTTTTAGGTGGTGAGGTTTGTCCAGGCGTGTCGGTAGGAACTCTACAACACACAGAAGAGAATACTGTCCAAACCTGCATTATCTAAACAGAGGTGTTGTTAAAATATTAAATATTTCTTTTAGAGGGAAAAAAAAATACAGAGAATACAAAGCCAAAATACACACATTTCTTTAGGGAGTAAAACGTGCCCCTCAAACACTTCAACTCTACTGTACAACGTATTTATACCATGTTTAAAAAACATTTGTCAAGCATATAAAAAACCCCCAGAAGTTCACTGTCACACAGCTTAATTCCCCATATTCTGCCTACATGCACATATAGGGCCAGTTTGTTAGGGGGTGGAGGTGTGTGGCAAAGCACAATCTAGCGAGACATGACACCATAACGGTGAACAATAAAAGCAAGCACAGCATATGTGCTGGACATTTGGTGAAAATAACCCAGCTACAGCTCCGACTTTGGTAAAGTTTCCTGTGCAGAAGTTGGTAATTCAGTTTCTGCTGTGATTCAGCTCAGCCAACAATTGGGTTGTTCAAAACACCTCTAATTATTATTTGAGAATTCAAAGATTCTAGGAAATATATCTTCAGTTTTAACTATCTTTTTCTACATAGCCCCAAAAGCTGAAATATGGGGGTTTTCTTCTTTTCTTCTCTTAATGTTAAGGCTTTTTCTCCATCTAGCTGCTAAGATTCTCCCTGGCTATAAGATCTGAAATGGTAGCAATACTTATATTTCCTATTTTATTACTTGTAATTGCCCCTTTGATCAGAATCCTATGCCGTTTAACCACATTTATATGGTCATCCTGCACATGGGTTCTAAATACAGAACGAGTAATTTTCCAAGGGAAAACTACAGGAGCTGGGTTTCCCTTCCCAGCACACACATGGAATCCCATGCATTTGGCACCAATTTAGCTTATTATCATTTCATTCTTCCTTTTTATATTTGTTTCATTGTAAAAGCAACATAAAGCTCCCCATTTGCTGGGAAAGACTGCTCATTCCTTCATATTGGCTTCCTTCGTCCAGCCCACGGTGCATCCACCCAGACCCAGTCTTGTCTTTGCAAGACACCAACAAACACAAGAAATACCCCGCAGCTGGAAGAGCTCAACTATGGGTCTCTCAGCTTTGCTGAACATACGCTGCAAGCCTCACCTCGGCGTGAAGCCTAGGAAACTTTTCAGACGTAGCCTTCTTGTTCCTCCCAAGTCCAAGGGTAAATTCTGTTTGCAGAGAAACAGGCGAGTCTCCCCAGCCGGCACAGGCATCCGTGCAAGGAGGAGAAGACCGGTTGTCTCATCTCTGACTGCTCTGGCCTTGGCCACCAAGCATGCACTTGTTGGAGCCAGATCAAGAAACTCTCCTCACTTGTGGCTGGCCTTTGCACGCTGTATCCCTGCGGCAGAAGAGCACAGGGCCAGCAGACGCTGCCCTTCACCCATGCAAAACAGAGCAACATTGCCTGGGACCATGTGGTCGTTAATAATGGTAAAACCCTGATGAACTTCACAGAACTCAAACAGAGCTGCTTTTGATTTAGGCCATGCACCTGAAAGCAGGATTTGTTTCAGGCAGCTTCCTCGAAGTGATGGTCTCAGGAAACTACACAAGCAGCCCAGCTCAAGAATTTGCAGTTCTTCAGAAAAAGAACACGGTCTTTTGAAAGGCCATCCTTAGGGTAAGTGTTTTATTTGGAGGAGAAGCCAATGTGAAGCTAGATTAAACGCGACCAGAGCTGAAGACTCGCACCCGAAGCAGGCATGCGTCATGGGGAAGAGCCAGTGACCACACAGCGCGCACGCACCTACACCACTGCTCCATGTAGCCCCCAGGTGGTACAAGGATAACAGGAGCAAAGCAAAGGGCTGAGCACATGGTTTACCCTGGGTCCTTTTACTGATGGCTTTGCTTGATAGACTTCACTCTTCTGCTTGAAGCGTGTTTATTCAACGCGATTTCGTCACATTGCTTTGTTCACTCAGCCAGTTTAGACAGACATTCAAATTCTCCAGTCACAGGAAAAACTGCTGCTGGAAGAGGACGTGTGCAGCCAAAAGAACTAAAGGCTTACACATTAAAGAAACCCTAACAGCTACTTGACTTGTACTATTTTATTTTGTGTACGCTCAGGACCAGTAGCAACAGGCAGACTCACCTGGAGTCAGCTGCCTGCCACCAGGAACTGCTAGGAAGGTCTCTCATGCTGGAAAAGCAAAGCATCTGTAGGTATTTTCCAGGGTTTCTCGTCACAGATATCCATCTACCGCCACAAAAAGATGTATATACAAATAGGAACAAACTGACCAGTATGGAACAGGGAATCTTCACACTCCAAAACTTGCAGTCACCTTGGTTCAGTCAGGCTTGGAAGGGCAACGGTTTGGCACTTGGGTAATTTCAGTGACAGACAACTGTTTTCCTTAACTATCAGTAAATATAAATTCCTGGAGCTTTGTCTCTGGATAAGAGACTCTATGCAAAAAGCATTACAGAGATAGAGATCAGAGGTCTATTTTTGTTTCTATGTCTCGACGTTCATGACTTTGATGGGGTAAAGTATATTAACATATGATAAATTACTCTTTAATCTGTTGTAGTTATAATTCTAGAGAGAGGTTCAGTGGCTTTGCTCTCAACCCAAAGTATTTCTGTGAAGAAACACTTGTTTGCTGGAAAAGGGTAATCACAAAGCTGTTTGTAAACAAAGCTGTAAAATGAGAGGTCCATCTCCCATAAAGCTCAAAACTCCCCAAAATAACTTTCAGCAGAGAGCTACCATTACCCAATGTGAAAAACTCCTTTGAAACCAGCAATCCTGAATTACACAGAAAGGCTCACACAGGGCTGCACAGTACATCATCTGAACGGGTATCGCTTTTAATTTCCCACCTGATTGGGTTGAAAATGTTCATGAGTTGGAAAGTGTGGAAGGAGAAACTTACTGAAAATTGCAATCCAGTATCAGATTAAAGAGGGAGGATGATACAGGGAAAATCTTCATAAACGAGTTTCTTTACCCAGAATAAACTTAAAAGGTCCTCTGAGGGGAGGAAGAATATGTGTTTCATTAGGACAAGGAGGGTAGGAAAAACTATGCCAGAAACCTCCTTTGTGAACACAGCCCTCACAACAGAGCTTCTTTAAGGGCAAGGTACTGAAATCACTTTGGAATAAATATTTTTATCTACCAGGAAGATGAACGCTGAAGTTTCTGCACAGTGTACTGTATTGCCGTTACATCCATGGAACACTAAAAAGCACCAGCAGAGATTCTCTTACCCCACCTCTCAGTCCATTCTACTGTCATCTTTCTGCCTGGGCCAGAAATCTCTCCATGACCCAAGAGGGAGACGCTCAGCACACTCATCCCTATAGGAGCTGAAGACACAACACCTTTGCCGCCTATGACATCCTACAGCAGCGCATACATTATCTTTAGAAGAAAGAGAAAGGGTTGAACCATAGGGATGCTGCTAAAATAGATAATGCCAAGAACTCTTTTTTCCATGAACTTTAAAGGCTGAAATTTTCCGACATTACACTAGAGTATTTCTGACCTTCTGAGTTCCCGGGGAGAGCCTGGTCTGCATTGCCCTGCGTTGTGAGAAACCCCTTCTCTCCCTATGCCCTTGGGTGGAGTCGTCCTGTTCCTGGGTTCATCAGCAACCTGAGTAGCTCAGGGCTCTGAGCACAAAGGGCAAGGTAACGGCTGCTGGGCTTTGTCTCCCATGTACACTCAGGTACAAACCAGGGAAGCCTTTCCTGCTCTGGGCACGTTTTCCTTCAGAGGTGGACCCCAAGAGGTGACCTTGCACTCTGATGTGGTCTGCCCTGAAGAACCAGCTGCCACATGCCACCATCTCAACCCTTGTGTTATGGGTAAAAAGCAAGGGCTCTGTGAAGGCCAAGAACCATGCCATGCTCTGTACTTGCACTTGTCTCCACGGATGCTCTTCCTTGCACTGGCCATGTGTGGAAGAGGCATAGGAGAACTGAAACCCTACATGCTAGCATAGTTGGTGACTAGAGCAGTAGGTTTGTTGGGAATGATTACCCTGGTTTTGACTTAGAAATGCAGGGTACAAGCTCCTCAGCAGGGCGGTTAGATTGCCATCAGGCAGCATGGCCACAGCGGCGCGTGTGCATGGCCAGGCTACCAAGGAAGGGCTGCTGGAAAACAACATGGCACGTGAGAAATGCAGAACTGAGACCAAGTGTAGGCGAGAACCATAAAAACTGAAGTCTCATTAAATGCTGGACAGTTGGTAAACAGCGGACCCTCCCATTTGTTTGCTGCGTACCATAAAGGGGTGGAGGCAGGGGTGACGTGCGTGCTTTGGAAATAGGCAGTTTTTACACTATTCACCCAGGAAGTTATTAACTTGCATGTTTGTGGGCAACTGCACAAGCTATTTTTGGGCATGGGACCCTGTGTAAGGAAAGGATTGCAAGGTTTTAATAATGATCTTTAGTTAACTCGGTTACCCACACAACAATGGCTTTCTGAGAGGCCAACTGCTGCTAAAAACTTGAGACAGGCTTTACTTCCAGAGGTATTAAACTATGAAAATATCTAACCATAATAGTAAGCAGCTATAAAAAGAGCCCTGTTTATTTCACATGATTTCTTTGTATGCCACAGTGTTATGAGAATACTTCAGCTCAATGACAACATGGTAACTTGCAAAACATTAACCAATTTAAGCCAGTGCTTACGCAATTGATTTTTGCTTGATTTTGGTGACTTTACACTTTCAAAACCCAGGTTTTCACTAGTATCAGCAGGTGTAACAACACATGAATGCTGTCCTTTAATGTTTAAATTAAAAATTAACCTGATACTAAGTTCAACTCATGGAGGGGGACGAGAGGAGAAACTGGGGATTAAATAGAATGAAAAAAAAAAGCAATGCAGACTTCAGTTTTGTGTCACTGTATTTCCCATAGGTAGATTTGGAGCCTCCATACCCAATCTGAGAAATAATGTGATATCTCCTATCCCTGTAATACTGTAAATTGCATCCGATAACTTTTCTGCAGCAGCGGAGCATCGTAGAATATCCTACAGAAGTCAGCCCCTCTGTGCTGTACCACAGGGCTCTGACAGTGTTCTGCCTTAAAACCCCGCGAGGCCTTACTGAACCCTTTCAACTATTAAGGTACACCAAGAAAAAGGAGGCAAAATAAAGCTCGCATTTGTTTCTGGGAAGACCTGCACCGCTCCATGGAGAGGACACTTCCACCCTTGTTAATCCCAGCTTCTTAAAGCAACACTCAGTAAGATAATGAATCCTTTAAATGTTACATCTTGTGTCTTGCATTATTGTGGTGCAGCAACTCTCCACATCAAACAGTCATCAGCACTATTACAAAGTGGGCTTATAAGAGACTGGCTGAAAAGGCGCTGTGTGAAAAGAAGTGGAAAATTAAAGCTGAAGCAGTCGAAGAAAGGGCTTAATTTACTGGCATGTACAGTATGCAAATGAGATTACTCTCAGCTTAACTGCATCATTTATGTCCATAATAACGGCATCATCATTACAGGGCTCAAATTAAATTACACCATAATTAGCATATCAAAGTGATTGGTTAAAGTTTAAAACAAATACCCAATTTTGTTAATGAACAGCTGTAATTGTCATGTACACTTCAATGAAAACTCCCTAAACAAATATATGTTTTAGAACAGAGAAAGATTTTGAAGCAGACAGGTCTGCAGCGGAGGTAAATTGCCTAAAAAAGAATGACACAGACTATTCTATTAATGTTAATATATGCTCATCGTTTTCAGGTAATAAAGCATGCCATCAAAACAACCCTTCGCTTCATGTTTTTTGCCTCTCCGACTCCTCCGCCGCAGTGGCAAGTGTCAGAGGAGAGGTGCTGACTGGGCCCAGCCTGGCACCGCAGCCTCCCCCCACACCCCCCACGCCTGGAGAGGGTGAGACGGGAGGAGGAAGAAGAAGAAGATGAAGATGTCTTGCTAACTCTACCCTGTAGACCCGGGCTGGAGTAAGCCGATGACATGATAACACATTAGGCAGCCTACAATTCAATTTACTCTAATCTAATCATATCTACACAGCAGTTTCAGAGGTGGAACTGCACCAGAGAAGTTTTTGCTGTTCTCATCTCATTAAAATAAATAGGGAGGTGGGACCGGCGGGTTTGTCCCTGTCAGCCTGACAGCCAGCAACACATCTCCATAGATCCATCGCTGCAAATGTACACAGTAAATATACAGTTAAAACACCCCTCTGGCAGAATGAGCTTCAAGCCGGCAGCAAGGCGGCCCCGTGGCGTTTCCACAGCAGAGGTGAGCTCCAGCGCGCCTGGGGCTGGCAGGCACCGTAAGGAACCCGGCCGGAGGAGCCCACTGCCACCTTGCACGCGCGGAGTGAAATAATCCCTCTACGTCCCCCAAAATGTTTACACTGATATATTTGATTACGTATTACCCAATATTATAGGAAGCGACATGGGGAAGTGTATTTTGTGCTAAAATTGGGAATGCACTTTCAAATATACTTAACAAGGAAATTGAATGTCTTATTAAATCCGTATTATCAAAACACTGTTCAAAAATTTAAAGAAAGTAGCTTTTCATTTTATTCATCGAGGAATCCATTAAAGCCTAAGCTCTGAAGTAGTATGTAAATTATGTGCCTTTCAAGGTAGAGCTAGGGCAAATTCACTCCATCAACTAATGATGAACCTCATTATGTGCAGGGAGTATTCATAATGAGGAAACAAGCCACCCGCCATTCCATGTTCTAACATAAATCCCTGTAAAATGTGAATATCTCCACGTCTAATTAAAGGCTACTAATTCCTATCATCCCCTATATGGCCCAAAAAGCAAAAACTAGAAATGTGTTTAAAAAGACACCTTTTGACTTTAAAAACACATTTATTTGTGTTTAGCACTAGCGAGCTCCAGTATATTTTTTAAAGAAAAATCAATCCCAGTTTCACAGGATAAAAGTTTAGGTGCACAAAAGTTTATTTACATTATCTGACTTGGCCTTACATTTTAAAAAGAGCTTCTGATTAGCACAGGTCAGGCTGCACAGCTCAACAGAAAAATAAATAAAAAGATGGAGAAAAGAAAACTCCAAGAATATGTAGAAAATAATATTTTAAGGGGGAAAAAAAAAAAAGAAAGAAAGAAAAGCTTTGCTATCCAGGTTTGCTCTGGAACTAAGACTTCCTAAAAAAAAAATCAGTAGAGATCCCATAACAACTGGGGAAGGCAGGCAGCAGAGTCAGGGAGAGCCAATTAAGCAACTGAGTACACAACAGGTATTTAAAAGATTTTTCTGAATGATACTCAATTTAGGAAAAAGCTGCTTCCCTTCCAAAATCCTGTAAGAATTAGGGATTGACGACAATGCTGCGTAATACAGCCTGGAAGAAGAGTGCTCTTCCGCAGACTTACCTAGATTTGATATTTATACCTACAGGCGCAGCGTCCGCTCCTGCGATCAAAACCGTATTTCTGATTAAGTTACAGAATACCCATCGTATCCACCACCGTGAATTCATTTGCTTTTGCACTGAATGACGGATTTGCTCTCTGTACTCCGCGGCACAGAAGTGGACAGGTTTGCCGACTCCCCTGAAGGGAAGGCGCACCACTGTTTCTTTTTTACTGCTCTGTATTAATATTTTCCTACGTTTTCAAAACAAACTGAGAAGCACAGCAAAACCTAAGAGCCTTTCAGTTTGCAGGAAAAGCAAAGCATCCACTGAAGCTGAATAACATATAGGCTTAAAAAAAAAAAAATGACATAAAGGGATGCTTTAAGAAACGTGATAACTCCTCGCAGGGCACGGAAGCACTTGGACAGTCGCAGAAAAGGCTGCGGTACCTTCAGATTATGTCAACCGAAAAGTTGAAATCCTCGTGTAAAAATACCCCTCACGTTTCATCCCTGGAAAAGCTTATTTAGAATTCATAGAAATTCATAGCTGCTAAGAGGAATATGTGCACATAAAATCACAAATGCAAAAAAAAAAAAATCAATATTTAAAAGAATAAAATAGAGCACACAGATTAAGATATTTTAGCAACGCAAATTT
>VXBO01007135.1:2066210-2095451 GCA_013400135.1 Rhinoptilus africanus
AGGGGAGGGGGGGGGGGGGGAGGGGTGGGGGGGGGGGGGGGGGGGGGCAAGTGGTACCAGCTTCCCAGTTTCTCAAATGCAAGGCTGCTGAAAATGTTTTGGGTCACAGAGGGAGGGCAAGCGCTTGTAACATCCAAATCCAGTTTAATCATTGGGGAAAAAAAAATTTAAAAATACAATAATGCCCACAGGCATTCCCGAGCCCCACGGCAGAACAAGGGGCAAGTGGGGATGGGGAGGAGAGACACGAAAACTGCGATTTTGAAAGCAGGGGGGCAAGTAGATTAGAAAAGTCCAGTGGTGTTTCACACAATCGCGGCGAACTGGTGGGATGAGCTAAGTTGTGCAAACCCCTGCAAGTCTGCTGGCTTTAAAGCTTTGAAATCGCCAGTTTTACAGGATAAAGCACTTCAAGCAAATTGTAAAATGCAGGTGTCAGGTTATTCGGTTTAATCAGAAACAGAGCTCAGAGCAGTCACCATGCAAAGGTTCCCCTACCAGCACCGTCAAGAGAGAAGTTCTGCAGTAGGAAAGCACTTTAAGTCGAAGAATATTATTTTAATACCTCGGGTTCCACGTCCTAAGCAAATTACCAAGAACAACAAGTGTAGCATCTCCTGGCAGGGAGGGACAAGGCAGCTGCTGGCGAGCACTGCGTGCCGAGGCTCGGCACTAGCAGCCAGCGTGCGAGGGAATTACAGCTCGGAGATGAAACGAGTTTGCACGTCGTGGTGAGGGCGGACGGGGGCAGCTCTCGGGGGCAGCAGCCCAACGCAGGCTGTGGAACTGTTTGCACCACCAGTTAGCATCCTCGGCCGCTCAACAGCCGGCAAAATGGAGCGCTCCTCTGGAAAGGGCTGACAAAAGAGATGGCTGATGCTCTCTGCCTGTACCAGGCACCGGCGTGATAAGATACGCCGCGAGGAGAGGTTTAAGGTAGATAGGCAAACAAAGTTGCTATGAGATCACGCGCTTAATTTAGAACAAAGGCAACGTTTCTCTGACAAATATGATGCACACTTACCCTGCCAAACTCGCTTGTACTCAGCTAATCCGCAGCAATCAGAACATCAGTGTTGACATCTAATGGTACCTACAAGCATCTCTCTCTGCCTTCCCACGTGGCGCAAGCCTGCTCTGTGAACGCGCTTTAAATTTTTCAACCATCTTGTTTAACCCAAACATCTATAAAATTACACAGCGCGTTCCTCATCTATGCCACGCGTGCAACCTCCACCAACAAAAATAAAAAGTTAACAACACGCTGATATCAAAATCAATAAATCACACGACCAAGTAGCAGTTCAAAAGTTCAAAGACATGATGGCCAGTTCACTACGTCGTAGCACTCAACCAATAATAACTTGACTCCATCACTCCTCATAGTATAGACAATTTCATAGCATCATTTTCATTAGCCTGTCTCACTGAAAATTGCTAGCTATTTATGTATACGCTAAAATAAATTAGCCATTTCATCGAGCACCGTGATTCTTATAAAATACATTAACACAATACTCAATTTTCCAGTTGGAGTAAATAAATAAATCAATAAATTCAATACAGAGTAATTTATTTTTTTTTTTTATGGTGGAGCTTCAGCTCTCAGCGTAAGTGTTTTTATTGGGTTTATTTGTTTCAATAAAAATTGAAATGGGATAGTGATCTTACTGCTAAGATATGGGGGAAAAAAACAACCCAGCCCTATCTAATATTAAGAAAGTATACCGTGCAGTTCAGCCAACTGGTAATATCTAATTTTTGGTCAAAAATCATCTTCATTACAGTTATTAAAGAGCCACTTGATTTTGAAGGGTTCTCCCCTCCCCTCGTGAGCCTTCTGGCAGAGGGGGAGTGCTCTGCAGCCCAGTGAGAAGCCCCTGGGCTCCCCAGGGAGAGGGCTGGGGTCCGAGCCCATCCTGCTGGACTGGGGGCAGCCCCGTACCGCGCTGGTACTTCCACAGGGAAACTGGGTGTGGGAAAGTTACCAGCTCTCGTGTGCACTATTTTAAAACACTCACAGAACATTATATTCAGCATGGCTGTGGGCAGAGGCATTTGCAGTCAGAGAGAAGATGGCTGGAGGGGAGGATGGGGGAAGGTGGGAGAAGAGCTCGCGGACAGCCCATGAACTTGATCCTTGAAGAGCGCTGTTGTCTCTGGCTCTTTGGCTCTGTGTTGCCACATAAGACGTGGGCAGTAGGTTTTATGGCTCAGCAGATCACAGGTGATTTGGTGATGACATCCTACAGTGCAGCTTAGCGCATCCTTTGGGAACTTCCTACATGGCTTACAGTGGCTCATGCTCTACAGAGAAGCACCTTACCACGTTAGCAGGCCCCTGCCTTGGGTAAAACACACATCACGTCAGGGACTGGGCAACAGCATTCAGAATTTGGCCCAACAAAATGCTCACACGTGGACAAGAACCCGGACTGTCTTTGCCCTCCTGCTACCATAATCGCAGACCAACAGAGGCCACCCACCAACCCCTCCAGAAGCCTCATATCCCAGTAACGCAGCACTTCTCTGCAACTGTAACGCTTCCAGCACAAAACACAGGCTTTACCTGCTCCGCAATGAGGACAAGAACGTAAAAGGAACCGGAAAGAAATAAAATATACCCCTTGAGACATAAATCGGTGTTGACTCCAGTCTTAGCAGTGAAAAAAACAAAATATTAACTAACATATAGCATTTAAGCTCATAACGGTTTAACGTAATTCCTTTCAAAAGGCTGCATGTGAATATCACCGTTCATAAACTGCTTGGTGGTAACAGGAGGGTACTTTTTGTTCATATTCACTCTTTAACCTAATCAGAGGAAAAGTAAATATCGGGTCTCAAATTTAATGACTGACTATAAATAAAAGCTTTTACGCAAAATGCACAGTTTGCAAAGATAACGATTTTAAGTATGATGTCACTAGTGACCTACTGAACTACATGGCACATGTCAGACAGACGTCTGTTTCTTAAATTGCAGTAATAAATTAGTAGCCACAGAATCTGTTCTGTCAAGAAAGCATGAAGCTCTCCTATTCAGATAGAAGTTCGATGACTGTTTCAGTTTAGGTGCATGAGTTAAGATCACTATTGATGGGGGATCAACAGCAGGGCCGGCTGCTCTGCACTGTAAATACTGCAACGCTGTCAAACAGAGGTTCCTTGGCCACGGCCATGTAGAGGCCACCGCGCTGCTGAGCCTCGTCGCATTAGCACGACAACTCCGGCTGCACAACCAAGGCTGCAGGTGCAAGCTCCACAGTGCCTTTTTACAGGGACAAGGAGGCCAGAGAGAAATGAACCACGACTCCTGAGCATGTCACCTATCTCATGGCAGGGACTGCCTACGGTTTTTGTCCATTACAGAGGAAACAGAGGATTTAGTCCAGTTTGGGACACTTTTGGAGACCTGCATCTTGGCCAACGCGAGACAAAGTTGTGCAGGTACATCCAAAGCAAATCCCTGACTTCAGTGTGACCTCCCTGCCCATTTCAGCCCCAAAACATGGAAAATCCTAAGGCTGCTTGGCTAACCGGTGTTAAGTGTGGTCTCACGCAGCCAGGCAGCATCCATTTCCCTAATCCTCTTCTGAAAAACAGCTGCAAGGTCTTGGTGGAAAGTTCTGGACATGGAAAACTTCGGTCCAACTGGGTTGGCATTTAGTTGTATTGGGAACAACAAGGTTTTTCAACAGGAGGTGTGGCTTACTCTACTCTTTAAAAAAAACACAAACAAAACTTGAAACAAACAAGACTTCTAAATAGGAACAACACTGGTCTCTTTCTTTGTGTCAGTAAAGAAATTAGAAATTACTTTGGGTTTTTTTAATGCTATTTTGCCGATTTCCCACGAAACATCAACTTTGTTTCCTCGTCTATTATCCTCTGCACAGAATTGGTAACAAGCTTTATGCAAAAAAACCCCAATATGCAGTAAAACTATGTAACGAGTCCCATGTAAGAGGGAGTAATTTATCGCTAAGGCTTTCCACATCTGACTAATAGGTCAATGCCCATCAGCAAACAAAGACACATTGCTTTTTCCTCCTTCCAGCCTCTCTAAAAAACAAAACCCCAAAGCAGCCCCCCCTGCCCCCGTTGCCTCAGCTGACCTGCCAGCTCCCTGTGAAGATGCAGGCAGCGCCTCGAATGCAGCAGAATGGTCCTTCCAAATTCAGCGTGTCCCACCCGGGAGGGGACGGGCCCAGCCCCGCGGCGCTGCCAGGCCGTGCGGAGGCTCTCTGCTCCAATGCTCACAGAGATTTCTCACCGGGTAGAGCTCCAAAGGAGCCTGAGCTTATGATAAGCAACGGCATACTTAACAGTTACATATTACTGTTCATGATAATGCAATATTTCATTTGGGTGATTTAGAAGTCCCTCTTGACCAACTTACAGTGAGACACCAAACGCTTCATCAATCACAACCATTTTTATTCACAATCCAGTGCAAAAACTACAGGGAGAGTTGAATTTTCAGCAACTCATTGGGGAGGGTATTGCTACTAGCACTGAAAATCCTCCTATCTCACCAATTTTTATGTTAGATTCAAATATATTTTCTTTCTAAGCAGCATTCCATTTTCCTGCCTCTCTCTGCCGCGTTTCTTATCGTGGCAGGGTGAAAGAGTATCCAATTTAATATCTGTTTTGCAGGACAGGAGATTTTTTCATATCTTATGCACTAAGGAAAGCTGCAGGGGATGGCTTAGCAGGCTGAGCATCAGGTTTTAAATACCTAGACTCCCTGGAACCACAGATCCCATCAGGTCGACTGAGCCCTTCATGTTTCTGGGGTAGATAAATTAAGTGTCATGCTGTTTACTTTGTCGGGATCTTTCCAATGAGACCTCTGCGGTAAAGGTCCTGTCTGTTCTGCGTGGAGTTGAAAGTTAAAGTCTTGTGGTTAAGGCATAGCACTGGGTGCCACCTTGATCTCACTAACACTAATGGTAATTCTGCCATTTCTGTTAAGAGAGACATTCCAGGGATCTGCTCCCAAAACTTGCTGCAACGTTACTGGATGACTGAAAATTATTCAATGGCTTATCTGCCTCAGTTTTGGTGACTGTTAGAGGGGAAAAAAAAATACATATACACCTCCCAGATGTTTAATTCATAAGTTATACAAAACTGTCAGATCTATGGATGACAGGAGAGAGATATTCATCATTTTTACAGCCTGATTTCTGTGGTTGGAGGTAACCCTGTGTTTCTGCAAAGTCATACCCTCTTCCTGCTCCTCTGCACTGCACAGGAGCAGTGGCCAAGCCCACCAACGTTAATGGTTCGCAACAAGAAGCCTTTTAGAAACAAACTGCTAGAAAGCAGTAGTGCGAAATAATCACAAAAGTCACAGTTTAGATGGACAATCTGCATACACCCATATACACTCTCAACCGTGGACATTTCAGAGAGGACCCTCCATCTACAAAAGGTCTGATTCATGGAGAACAGACTCAATGCTGAAGAAAACAGGATGCTTTGAAGGCAGCTGTAAATACACACTTGAAACCTGTTCGGAGCCTTGCTCTTTCCTTCCTAGCTACCATTATTTTAATGGATTTAGATACACAGAAGATTCTGGGAAAAGGGGATGAAGGGAAATAAAATGTAACCATACAAACAAAGAAGATGAGTTCTTAAAAATCATTTCCCTTTGACGTAGAAATGAAGCAGAAAACATATTTCCTTTTGTGCTGGGTAGGGAAAGGACTGTCTTTTGCTTTGTTTCCACAACAGCTGACAGGACACATTCCCTGATTAGGGTACCAGAAAAAATAATTAACACTCCTAAAACGTTGTGTGTTACAATGACATACCAAAGGTTAAATGTGGCTGTTGGTTGTACTGGCAGTGAACTCCTTCTCGGGTGGTTTACTCAACTCCCACATTTTCCTCCCAACCTACCCAAGGACCTGCTGGAGCTCCAGCACAGCACTGCATCAGCATACAGACCTTACTGGGATGGGGTGGGAGAAGAGACAAGAAACAGTCCTTCAGCTCAATTTACACTTTGCTACATTCAAAATGTTTTTAATGGGTTTTTTTGGTTAACCAGTGGACACGGTATCAAACCATTTTTTTAAAAACATCTGGTATTCAAGCTAAGATAACCAATGTTGCAAACATATTTGCATTGCAGAGGTGAAAAGCTCCACTAGCGAAAGGAACCAGACAAGTAATTCTGGGTAGGGCCTGGTTTTACTGCAGTGTTTCATACGTTTGTCTTTTAGAGGCAGGACACAGACCCTTAGAAAGGGAGATCCAGATATTCCCTGTCAAACCTGTGCCAACCAAACCAAAGCAAATCCAACCAGAATAATGCACAACAAAGAAAAAGGACTTTGCCCAAAAGCCATGTATTTACTATGGAATCTCAGTGCCTATAAGTTAGGCACTCCAAAACTGCTCATCAGTTTTAAACGGCCTGATTAAGGACACAAAGGTCTGCCCTACATACTCCAGATGTGGCAGGGAACAGAATTAAAGTAGAAAAAACAAGGCAGGTCAGGGGGCGGCTGTGCAGCAAAACTAAAACCGTTACAACAGAGCTTCTCTTCCAAAACCAGTTTGAAACAATTATTACAGCACCTCGTTAGCTCTCTCTTTAAAGTAAGCTGGACAAGTAAGGACAGAAACAAACTCCTGAAAAAATTCCTGTCCACCATGAAGCCCTTGCAAGGTGGCCGGCTTGCAGGTACGTCTCCAAACTCACAGACCATCACAAAACCCTCAAGAAAAAGGGGTAGAAGCAAGAAGATGGAGGTGCATCACTCGCACACACACACACACACGTCTCTTGGCCCCCAGGACACAGAATCAGTGTCGCAGCTCAGCCCTTCCATCTTTCTTGGCTCGGTCTAACGAGATGCCCTCCATATTCCCATCTGCCCTCATATTGCTCTTTGCCGAGGAAAACACAATCAGCCCAAAGCGTTGCTGCCTGCCGCAGGCGCTGGCAGCTCTTCTAGCAAATAGGCAAATCCTTCCTGTCCAGCATGTCCCCGAATGCACTGAACCGCGTCCAGAGAGCCTGGCTACAGGTCTCAGCTCAGACAGAGCAAAGCAGAAAAGAAAATCATCAGCCTTGACTCTAAGCTCCTGTTTTAGTGCTTCAAGTCACTACTGGTCAGCAAGGAGACTTCTGGATGTGCCGGTGTGTTCAGAGGGAAAAATCACAAATAAAAAGCAGGAGTCAAGGGCTGCGCCTCCCACTGTCCCGAGAGTGAGCCGGGATGCTCTCCCTGGCAGTTGGCTCCCAACAGGGCCCTGACGGCTGGTCACAACCGCTACTTCAAATCAACAAGCAAACTAAAGTGAAAAGTGGAAAGGACAAGGTGGATGTTAGACAAAAGCGAAGTATCCCTCTTCTCTATCAGTCTGAGGGGTAAAGGATGAAACAGGATGGAACCAGTTTTGGTTTAAAGCTGCAAAGGAATCACAGGGAGAAAGCACTTACAGAGAAATGTATTTTCATGTAAACTTTTATGCGCCCATCCCTTGTAACTGGACATCAGGGAAGATGTTAATAAACATCAGGGTGAGAAAAACACAGTAAAAAAAAAATAACCAACTACAAACCTATCTCCTCCAAGATCTTAGAAATAGCTCTGCAGCAATATACTGCAGGGAGCCGAGCACACTCAAATACAAGTTTGCATCTTAAATGTAAGCACACATACATACAAACAAGGTTTTGCAGATATTTGTTAGCTGTACTACAAGATTTTCCAGGGTTGGTGCTCCAGGTTATGTTACAGTGCTTGTGATATAGCTGCAGAGCAGCCCCCCAAGAAGGCGCCCTGGAAAGAAGCTGAAATAGCGACAGTTTGTGTTGCTGGGGATATTTCTGAGACACAGTTGCTGTTTACTGTGTTTCTATTTCCAATCAAGCTGCAAAGTCCACCCATAAAACATGAGGAGGCATTTCTTTGGGTGTGGGACAGTGCAACATGCACGCAAGCAAGACCAGCTCTTCAGCTGCTATGCCTGGGCAGAGCTCCACCAAAATACTCCTCATGTACAGCGGACTACCTGGCCTATGAAGAATCAAAATCCCCAGTTATCAGGCTTCTCTCGGTATATATTTATGCACAAAGCTCAAATAATTTAATACCACGCCTCACTAATCATGTGAGTGCACAATTTTTGCAGGGGCAAACGATTCTTGTGCATTTCTATTGTGCATCTCTTGCTCCCGGCTTAGAAAAGGTGCCTCAGAAACTCACTGGCTCTTTTAAAGGTGGCATCTATCTGTCTATGCCATACACAATCCAACGTGATTAATCGCAGCCTCCCTAGGAGAGATTAACCTACTCTACAAGGAGGCAAAAACTACTCCTAACGATAGCAAATCACAGCATATGGCCAATTGGACAACTTCATTCCACTTCAAAGGGAAATTAAGTAATACACTCTGGGGTATGTTCTCCTCTTGTTACACTCGCAAATCCCCATTAATGCTAATGATTGCACAAAGTGTAAGAAAAATGCTACAAACATATAAAACAAAGCAAGATTGGTCAAGAATATGCAAAAGCATACGCAAAAGGATCTAAAGAGCATTTAAATGTAATACAGCTTCCTTCTTTCTTCCTTTCTTTCCTTAAAAGCAAGAGGCATGCAGGATTGCAAAAACATATAATTTGCCAACGAAAGTACAAACTACAGCTCCTGAAAAATACTGAAAGAGAGACCCGAATGTCAAGGCCGGTACGAGTTCATCATCTTAACTGGAGATCACAAAACTGTTTCCTAAAGTAAAAAAAGAACATCAATTCAATTTTTTTTCTAAGAAAACCATTTCCTACCAACTTTGAAAATAAGAATGTCTACAGTGAGCTCACTGGACTCTCTGTGATGGTTTTGGCTTGGCTCCCTCGCCCCTCCTCAGCTGGGTGGCTAAATGTGAGTCTAACCACGAGGTTCAGAGGGTTCTCTTCTTATTAACCTTCCACTTCATGCTTCCAATTTTAGACAGGAGTAAAGCTGCCTTTCATAAATTTCACTTATTCTTAGTTACTTCTGAGGTGAGAGAGTTCACATTTCTGTCCACTTCCGTGGTTCCAGACTACTGCGGAAGGACAACGCTGAATTAACACACAGGACAACACAGAGTTAATATATTGGGGTTTAGCCTTTTTCTACTTTCTTTGGATTCTTTCTTTCTTTATTTTTCAGAACATGCAAAAGAGCAGTTCAATGGCTCCATAAGCACCATAAACTCCTGCCCAAATTTTGACCCCCTAGACACAAAATGAAATACAGAGATGATCACTTAGATGCAAGATTTGTGACTGCAACCTGCAACCATCCGTTGTGGCGGGGCAGCATCATGACTAATTAGTAGCTCCGTTAAATGCCCAGTGACAAGACCATGCTGTCACCATGGTCCACCAACACGTTTGAGTGTGAAGTGAGGTGGGATGAGAACTTAAAGCGCCCAAACTGCTCCTGAAAAACTGTCCTCCTTCCAACCAGCTGCTCTTCCAAGCCACAGGACATATTCCAGCGTGGTTACGAGCACCACTTCAGTCGGGGCTGTTCAAGATGAATCTTGTCTTTGAGCAAGCAAGAAAAAATCTCAGGGGAAAAAAATCAGATTTGGAAACTAAAGGTTTTGTAATCTCCTGCCACACAATTTGGCTTTCAGGCAAAGTTCCAACCCTTTCAGTAGCAGAAAAACAGACAAATACACTGTCTTCTACCATCTCTTGGTGTATTAAGACCAGAGCGCGATATGACACCACACACATTTAAGAAGCTGTACAAGCGGAAGGGAGTTACGCAGCCATGCACGTGGTATAGGAGACAGAAAACATACCACATCTAATAAAACGGAGCTAAAATAACCACTTCTGTTACAACAAATTTATCTTCTCATAGTCCCCTACCAAATTTGGCATGGCTTTTCCTGGCACCAGGAGCACCTGGGCGATCTGCAGTGCGGCTGCTGAGATGACTCGCTGCATCAGGAGAGCCTGGCTCGTCCAGACTTTGGCCATAGAAAGGGCACGAGACACGGAGAGAAGAAACACCGGCAAAGCCAACCAGCAGCGCTGAGCGCTATGACACGCTCCCAGATAGGACTGGGCTATTGCACTGCTCTTATCAGCAGATGCAAGTTCAAGGTCAGCCTTGATGCACTTAGTGAAAACTGACACTGCCTGTGTCCTGTAGTCAGCATGACTTCAGATCAAGGCTCCCAATTATTAGTAGTAATTTTGTTTATTATTGCGGGGCCCTCAGGACAAACAAAAGAAGAGCCCCATTGAGCTCGGCGCTTTACAAAAACACTTAATTAGCCTCTTCATAGGTTGTTCCCTCGAGCTTCTTTTAAACAAGATATTTTCAAATATAAATAAATTCAAATTTCAAAATTCCAGAAATCAGTTGCCCAAAATTTGTTTCTGTAAACAATTAAAACAACTTTGCCTTTCCAAATTTCAGCTGTATGTACATCTAACATGTAACTCCTACTTAAGAAAAATTTGTATTATAAAATCTTGGTCCTTGGGATGTAAATAGATTTTTGCCATTCATTTAAGCTAGGATTTGAACTCAAATTTTCTCTGAACTCTGTGAAAGTTGCAAAATAACTGTTTTTCTGTTGTTTCCTTCAACTACAATATTTATATATCAATGATGTACACCACAAATGTATAAGAATGTTCACAAATTGGAAAAACAACTTCAGAGTTGAGTTTAACTCAACACTATATGAATCGGTCTATGAAATTTGAAGCCATACTAAGATCTCATGAGTTCAGCAGGATAATGAAGCAGTGCGTAGCTAGATAAGACCAATACTGAGAATGTTACAGTAGCGAAGCAGGAGAACATGAACAAAAATTTTGGAAGGTGAAGTATAAGCTCAGGTTTGTTCCACTTCCTCTGGAGGCATCTGGTCGTATACATTATTAAAGATGCCCAAGTAGCCGTACCACTGGTCCAACCTGCTGTACCAGCACTTGTGTGCTGTTCTTAACACTTGCTAAATTCAAGAGGTGAGAGGAAAGTGGCACGTGAGGCAAGAGGAAAGCAGCCATCCCTCAGAGTCATTCATCCATGGTTTCAAACCTCCCCAACCTGTCAGCATGGATCCTGGGGACCAGACCATCACTTGAAAGCATTTATGACCATTTTCACATGCAAATACTTTCTGCTGAGTCTCCACCTCGCTCACATTTGTACTGATAATTTAGAGGTTAACAGCTATTACATCCTATTATCTAACCCTTCAGACTCTGCTTTATTTCTTTTTACTGTTACTCTTTACTAGTGTTTCCTTGGAAGATGCCTGTTTAATTTACCTGGAGTTTTAGACCACAAAGTGGGTCATGTTTTCCCCATGCTTATTCCAGCAATTTCTGGTCAATAAGTGGTATTTGGATACCCCACAGAAACCCCACATCAAATATTGATTAGTGTTATTTCTATTACCATAGGCTAAACCAGTTATGTTCTAAGAGCAAAGTAAAGAGCTTGCTTCCTTGTTCTTGTTCTTTAGAGGAAGGACGCAACTGTTCTCCGTAATGAGGAAGACACTGACACAGAACCAAATAAATGTCTTAAAAATGGTTATTTCTCCGGCATGGTTAAATAAAGAAAATATAGTAAACTACTAGGCATGCAGAGGATAAAATCAATATGGTTTCCACTCAGGCAACAAAAATTATAGCATCTTGCTTTACATACAGACATACTCTTCATTTAAGGTGGAGTTTCCACAATTCCCCTCTGAATACACAGCTCTGCAGCATGCACCTCTCTATAGCACTCAGCAATCTCTGCTTGACATTAGTGCTAAACAATATTCATTAAGAGCATAACACTAAAGTGCAACATGTAAGTAAATCAAACTCTCAATGCTCTATTTTACAAATTTCATGGGCCACTGGGGATAATTAAAAGGGTAATTATATAAAGTTGGTGCAGTTTTGAGACTCAAATGACATTTTCTGCTTTAAAGCACTTGATAATCTGGTATTTTTCTACTAAGACGGTCTTTTGTACTTTTATAGTCAAGCAGCATAAACAAACAAGAACTGTTTTTTACGATACTTCAATTCTTTTTTCTCTCTCTATCCCCACGCTACTTTTCTTGATCCATACCACTCACTGCTTACTCCTAGAAGTCCTATATTACGATATAAAGAAAAATGAGGCCTTTTTAAAATAAAATAAAAAAAAAATCACTGGTCACCGTAAGATGATACTGAGCCTCAAGCCTGGTTTAAACTGTAGCTCTGAACAAAAATGGTATTGCTTTGGGTGTTTACAGCGCTGGAGTGCAGTTTGGTTTGTCACTGTGTTTAACCACTGCTCTAAAGCTAGCAAAGTACATTACTGGTAGTAACAGCTCATGAAAAATACAGCGAAGAAACTGCTAGTGGCAGAAGCATTTAACTTTCTTGTTAGCAGCCTCCCCCATGTGGCACTTTAGCACCAGCAAGTTGTTTATTATGTTCTGTGCCAGGCAAAACTGATTAAATGGGGCTCTTAAGAATCAAAGCGTTATAAATTCATGGAAATACAGCAAGCAATAAATTCCATGGAATTAAAAGCTTACTAGTGCTATTAGCATTTCAGGGTGTTTGCATTGTTAATAGTGATGTGCAAAAATGATGTTCCTATAAGACAAGGCAAACCAACAGAACATATGCTTTAGCTGCTACATTTTTACACAATGTCATCATTACTTGTAAATTTTTTCCCCCCAAAACTAAAATGCTCATTAATGTTTTAAAGAAAAATCTGAACCAAGGGTCTATAGACCAAAGATTTACATCCCCACTAAAAGAAAAGCATTATACATGAAACATAACGCTGTTATGACTCTATGATCATAAAGAACTGGAGATGGATACCCCAAGGCAGAGGTCTGCCCTGGCTTTTGGGAGGAGGGAGCAGGGTACGGCAGGGTGACTTTGCTGACATTATGGGGACACATTACAACACAACAACTTGCTAACAATTTAATAAGTAAACTTGATGCACAGTAATTCTTAATACCAAAAAGAAAGGGCAATCTGGACTGACCTGGTGGTCAGTAAATCTGTCAACAGCCCTCCAAAGAGACATCTTTACTCCGGGTCGCTCTATCATCATTCCATGGGAATGACTCTGGTGGCAGGTGACTACCTTCTCCATCATTACTGCGCAGCTCCACACAAAACACTGACACCGAGCTGGTATTAGGCCTTCCCTTACACCCATCTGTTTGCAGGTAGCTGATAACTTTGTAAATGGAATTCCTTTCAAGCGGAAACTTGGTAAAGAAGCTGCCTTAGGTATGTGGCTAGGCAAGAAAAGAATTAGGACACTTTCCAAAACTGCAGGAAAAATTAGGCCTTGCAGAGTTTATTTTCTTGTTGTGTTGTGGTTGTTGGGTTTTTTTTAAAAAAAGGAACAGTTTGTACCTTTGTGAGCTGCTCGAACACACAGCAGCCAGATAACCTAACCTGTAATGTCCCTCTGGGGGGCGAGGGGCAAGTCTGCCTCTCACTGCAGATGGGAAAATCAAATCACAGCCTTGTTGCCACCATTATGGTTTGACATAGGATAAAGAGTATACTCTGGATGGTACATCATGCACAGCTGGCAATGTACAAAGTCAAGAAAAAACAAGAAAGCTTTGTCCAGAACAAACAGTACCCATGCCACCGAGTGAGTCAGCCGCAGAGGTAGGAAACGAACCCCAAATCCTGACTCGCAGGCTCAGGCTCTGCATGAAGCACATGTTAACAGCAAAAACCCTCTCCCAAGATTGAGGGGGTTGACATTTTGTTTGCCTTGAGCAAAACAAAACAAAGCAGTAGGTTTTAAACTGCTCAGAGGCACGTTGTCTTTTTGATGTATGCATATCCTGGCAGTCACACATCTGCATCAGGAGAGAAATAGCCCAGTTTTTTTGGCAGTTACTTAGTCCTTTTCATCTGAAAGTTGAAAATACACCACCATTGAACCTTTGCAGCTCAGGGTTCTGCATATAAAAAGCAGCTGCTGAATACACACAGGGAGCAAGGACTTTTTCTTAATGTTTGAACAGTTCCAAGTTCAAACCCATTAAAGTCCAGGTCACACCGGGATCATGTCACTATTAATGCATCCAGTTACACGCTGAGGGAAACCTAATATAAAACTATGATAAACTCTAGTTCTCCCGCAGAGATATACTCTGGTCATACCCAGATAATGCCACAGATCGCTCTTCATGGTCGGTGACCAGATGAGATGTCAGTGTCAGAGGACAAAATCTGGGAAAGTCCCTCTTACAGTTGTTTTTAAAAAGAAGGTCTCCTCAAACGTCCACAAAGCTTGTTTGGGCCATTTTCTCCTCATCCTCTTAGGGGAAGAACTTCTTGTCCCACTGATGCTGTCTCCGACATATCACAGGTTCCCATGCAACCTCCTCCCACACCACCAGCAGCCCACCCTCCATCACACTTCATGAAGGCACTGAGGCCGAGCATGATGAAGACCCCTTACTCTAAGCTCCTGCTCCTTTTGGGGACAGATCTTTGCAGATGAGCAATGTCCCACTCATCTTAGGCAGACTTCATGCCTGGCCAATAACATGCTGTCCCGGGAATGACAGCAGCAGGGAAGCAGACTCGGGACAGGCCAGCTACTGCCCGACCACGCGTGAAGGCAGTCTGGTATCTGCCCTCTGCAGACACCTGCTATCTCGTAACACAGTTGATAACAGCCCTACTCTTGCTAAGAGGGAAGACTGAGTCACAGGAGAGGGAGACACAAGTGGGGCGAACTGAGGGTATGTGGCTTTATAACGGTAGAGCGCACAGGGTTTGGTGGGAGCACTCAGGGCTTCCCCTTGCTGCATGCAGTCAACTGGTATGGTGACGCCTGGAGAAGGCCACTGCTAGCTGAGGGAAGACAGTAAGACACAGAGGGGAAGAGCTGGGCACAGATTTACTTTAAGGGACAAACAGCTTTTCCTGATGTTTTAGAAAAACCCAACTTCTCAACAAAAACTTAGCAACTGCCAATATTCCCAAGCAACACACCCACCAGGAAGTTTGCCCCCTCACGGCAGTTCATCAGGTGTCTGGGTTGGACAGGCAGATGCACAACTACCCCTTTGATGTAAGAAGTGGGCTGGGACAGAGGAGATCTCATGGCCCACACCAAACACCTATGGGGCCGGAGACAACCCAGATCTGCAAGGCAGCAGCGAGATGTGTGCTGACACAGCAATGCACAAGACACCGCAGACAGCCCCCACGTTTGCCCGATCACTGTCTGTGACAAACCCCCTGCGGCACAGGAACCTTTCATTCCAAACCAGCAACGGTCAGGGATCCTGAAGCATCTAGCACTCATCCAACAACACCTGTGCTGCAGACAGAAAAGCAAGAATGGATGTTTCTTCTGAAGGGTGGTCTCACAACTCGTGCTCAGACCCCTTGTAACTAAAAGCCTCCCCATTCCAGTAACTTCTGGCAGGGCAACTTCAAAGCCAGGCTCCTCAGGTGGCAGACTGAGACTAGGATGCAAGTGAGGTAGCATGGCACCACAACGCTGCCGCGTCCTGCCCACCTAGAAGTCACTGCAGGAGTTTAGCATGAGTTTCAAACACAGCGGGTCTAGTAAAACTCAACTATTTACGCAGCTCCCCTCTGAACGTTCCACCCTAACTGTGCTGGAAAAGGAGGAAAAGGACTTTAACTGGACGTTTTGACCTTATCAAGTATCTAGAAAATACTACAGCTGATCTGGATGTATTTCAAATGGAGTTAACCATGGCAGCTTACAGAGCAGCAATGCTCCAGCTGGCCTGCATATCATGAACATACGACACACTAACTACACAAACTTTGAGAAAATGAGCGAGGACACACTATACATGTGGGATTTACACTGTGCACGTGTTGGATTTGCACTATTCTTCACGCAATTTTCTGAAACAGGGTTAATAAACTCTGAAAAAGTCATGAATGCTCTCAGAGATTCAAGATACAAAATTTTTTAAAAAATAACAACTTCAATATTAAAATTTAAATTACCTAAAAAAATATTGCCTGACCTGCTTGAGTCTCATTGAGGAGAAATTTTAAAAAGCTAAAGTCTGCATTTTTAAACTACATTTTTTCAGTTCCCCAACTTCCAAAAAGGACAGGCCAGACTCTCCTTTTAACTACATGAATACAAATCCAGAGAATTCTTCCAGTTTTAAATAATATTTTGCCTAATTAATATTTTTTTTTCCCCTCCAAAACACGTATTTATCTGCTGTGAAATCAAAGGCAGAAATGAATTGTTTTAAAGATAGCAGAGAGTAAATAACAAGTTTGGAACCTTGCAGCCTTGCCCTGGCAATTTGTCTCATATAATTGACTCAGCAGACATGCTTACAATGTCTTACAACTTTTACAAGACCTCCTGTGGGCTTATTTTAACGTTCTCCAAAACTGAGCCTAGAGCTTTGAATGCTCTAAGTAGCAACAAAAGCAATCATCTCTCCCTCCTTAAAACAAAAGGAAACAAACAATAAAAGCCCACACTTTTTCTTGCTTGACATCAGATCTCAAAGAGGAATTAAGACACAGAAGAATTAGCACTTTTTCAGAAATAATTTTTCTGTTCTTTTCCAGTAACATTTTCAACAATGTTCAATTTGCATTCAATAAAGCTTTAAAAGCAAAATTATCCCAATAAAAATTATCCTTCCCAGTTATTGGAATAAAATTTAAATGGAGAATGATGACAGCAGTGAAGCAAACAAACTGTAAAAATAACCACATGACACTTTTCCAATTAAAAAGGGGTTAAAAAAATTCCTCTCTCCCGCAAAAAAGGAAATGGTCTCATTGCCTATATTATTGATTTATGCTGTTGTTGGGCTTTTAAATGTAACTCTTTCTATTTCTAAGATCTTTGCAGACAATTACTAATGTCACGACTGCGTACCATGTTCCATTGGTGGAAGTGCCCCAGCAGCAGGAAATGCTGTGCCCTTCCACAGACGTTTCCTTCCATCAGTGGGATCCACTAACCCTTAACACGTCAGAGGATTAAATGAAACGCTTGTACTACAACTAATACGGATAAATACAGGGGCTATCAAAAATAACAGAAAAGGTATGACAGGAGAATAGACTTATTACTCAATAAATGTCAAATTTATCTTTTGATTTTTTAAAAAAGGGGATAACAATTGCACTCTTTTTTTTAACAAAATAGAGAACATCATATTTCAACAAAACTCTATTTTGAAAAGCCATATTATAAACTACAGATATTAATGGTTTGCAGTGGAAATGACGTCAGAGTCTTAGTTACAAATGTCCAAATGTTTGTGCTACCCTACTAAAAAAATAAACAGTGATCTCAGAGTCAGAAATGACCCTTTTGAGCAATTAAGCAGTATTACGCAAAACACACTGAAAAGTATATGGCCAGCAGAGGTGGGAGGGCCCCAAATTAAAATTCACAGATTGCACTGGGAGAAACACTTAGCAATTAAACATCTCGGAGGTGGTGTCTGAAGTTCCTGCCATTAGCAGCAGCGAAAAACACTTTCATATGTTGCAATGAGAAATATGGGCAGGCAATCAAGGCCAAAAACTTACTTTCTTTTTTCTTTTTTTAATGTCTTGGCTTTAGTACGAGTTACCAAGTAAAAAGGGTGGCCTCCTGTAATGCCCACTGACATCACTGGTCTTGTAACACTGCCACCGTGAAATATGGTTGCTACCGCTGTAGGACAGTAACTTAAGCATGCCAGAAGAGAGACTTCTGCTGTGGTAGAAGGCAACAGGCAGTGACCTAAGAGATGGACCAAATAAAATGTGAAATATGCAATAAGAATGTATTTCTGGTGTCATTTTCTCACATCTCTAGATCTTATAACACAGGAGTGTGCATCATCTTTACAACACCAGTTTTCTAAAGGCAGGTTTCAAGCCTGCAGATCTACAAGAGGTCCTTGCTCTCATGTAGAGAAGCAGGCATGGCTGGGAGATGCTAACAGAGAGCAGTTCCAGGTAGGCCCATCAGCCTATTTGCCCTCGGCAAGAGGCAATCACCATTGTGTCCACTGGCCCAGCAGCACAACCTGCACAGGAACAAAACTCAGCACAACTCTTAGTTCAGATTTATTTGCCTGCTTCAGAAGGAAACCTTGAAAATGGATCTTTCCATCACGTTTGTTTTTGTGTTTCAGACTGAGCGTGAGTTCAGGCTATCTAACCTGCAGCCCATGCCTAGCTTCTGGAGTAATGAAGACCAATGCCGTTTCTACCTATGCCATTCCCAATTCCTTCCTAACCCAAGCTATGACTAAATGCAGAATGTACTGGCATATTACCCAGCTTAGTCTCAAACAACAAGGCTAGAAATCACATGCCTTGCATGGTGTATTAAGAGCCGTTTCCTTGGCCTATCTGTAGTTGGGCCAAGTTAGTTCTAAATAACAGCGATGCACCTGTTGAACACAGCCCACAGCAAAGCTACGAACAGTGTGAGAGAGGATGTTCATGGCGCAAGAGCAGGCTCCAACTTTCTGAACGCAGTTTTTACAGCACCCTTTCCCAAACGGCTCAGGCTGATGACTCCAACCACCTTCAATAGCACTGCCCACCACTGCAGAAAAAAATCTCTCACAGACACACCGGTGCCTAGCAAAGGATGTTGCGTCTCCCCGTCTTGAGATGCACGTCACTAAATTTCTTGGTAGGCAGAAGACCAGTGGAAGGAATTCAAACACATGCCCACAACAGGGATGCTGCAGCCCTGAGGTCCATGATGGCCCTTGCCAATATGGCCATTTCTGCGTGAAACTCATTAGGTGAGGAAGGTTGGGCCTCCTGTGATGACAGCTTGCTTTAATGGACCTCACAGCACTTTTTAGCAACTGACGGACATCAGCACACCCTTTATAGTTGCTTAATGTAACTGCTTACAACCTTTACAGGTTGGGCAGTTTTCAATATAGGAAATTGTGTCTGACCAGTGGGTACAGGTCAGGCTAGCGGTTTCCAAACCTAGAGGTGTGCATGAACCTCGTGATTGATGTTCTCGCAGATTCGAAACGGATGATGGCACTCTGAGAGCATGTTAAGTAATGCAAATCACCACCTGCGTTTTACTGGCGATCATATCAAGAATCTACCTTCGATAATGGAAGAAACACTGCAGGATTATGCAAAATACTGGCCAAACCTTGCTCACTTTAGCAGTCTTCATGAAGACCAGAAGGATTTGGTCCAGAAGCGTCAGATAAGAGGATCAAAACCTGCTACTGACTATCTTAAAGCCGAGAAACATATTTTTCTACCAGCCCACTTGAAGATTTATAATATATTAAGGAACGTTAAGAAGAAGAAGAAAAAGAAGAAAAGCTAAATGGGCCAAAAGGAAACAAAAGAAACATGTTCTCTTGAGATTGCTAATGCTGCCAGACAATAGCACAGAAAGAACTCCTCTGACAGATCTTTGAAGTCTTCAATACAGCATGCCAGTGGTCCATGTTAATGAGATTTGCTCAGATACTTTTTAAATTATTCCAAAATGTCTTAATCTATTTTCTACATCTTCTTGACCCAATTGCTTCAGAAAAGTCACAGCTCCACTCAGGACTAAACTTTTCATTCAAGTAGGTAAGGTCTTCAAGCAGTTGGAGTTGCCAAAGGCCAACACACAACCTTTTTAGGGTTTAACCCCAAATATGCAGGTAATATTGCCATTTCTATTACTACAGATTGCAGAAACACTTTGTACAACACTGTACCTTTCAATTTCAGTAACTCACAAGGTCTTAAGAAGTAGAATATTAGAACCTCTCCCAACAATCCAAAAGTGAAAGAATCCAGTCTTAGATGTGGCTTGACAGACAGTAATTGCTCTATCTATGGGACTACCACCCCACCTACAAGTGAACAGCAGGCAGCGATAGGGGTCTCAGATCCCTGTTTCCTGCTGGGGGTGATACAAGCACTCATGCCCAATGCTTCCAGTATGGCTCCATGTAATTTGGGCCTGTTGCAGAGAAAACATTGGAGAAAAAGTCCAAGAACCAGGTTGTCTGCTCCATTACAGACGTTCTTGTGAATGCACGCAAGCCACAGGACCCGTATTCAGAAGTAGCTGCACACCACATCTTCTAAGAATGACACCTATTTCTGCTCTGTAATATGCTTTAAGACCATTAGGTCAAAAGCAAGCAAAGTCAAGATGCCAAACTCAGTAAGGTAAACATCATGCTACTAATTTCCCACTGCCTGACATGGAAGCATCACTGCCAGCCGGCCGGTACAGAAAACAGGAGTAAGGACCTCACCAGCACATCTTCTGGAAAGTCACTAGCAAGGAAGAGTGCTGGGGGAAATTGCACACATTGCTGAGCCCTTCACAAACAGAAACTTCTCTGAAGAAGTTTGTTCAGGGCTTCAACTTTTGCTGGGGGCTTTTCCAGCTTTGGGCGGTGAAGATGTGGCACAGCAACGTGCCAACCTGGTTTGAGAACTATGTGTCTTCCTGATGCAAGCAAGTGGTGGGACTTACCGGGAAAAAAATATTTGTTGTTTTTTTTTCTTTTCCCAGAACCACTTTGTTTTCCACAAAGACAAAATGCATGATCCATTTTTTGTACTGAGCTTAGGAAAAAAAGTCTTTCTGACCTTTCTCCTGGCTCAATGGGAAGGGAGGAGAAAATACGCATATATAAAAAAGTTAAAGCTCAAACCCCTCAGATTTATCTGTTGATCATCTCATTCAGTTCCAAGTTACAGCAGGCAGCTTCTGTTTTATTATCAATATTTAATCAGCATTTAATTCTGAGAAGCATTAAGATTTGAAATTTTAAACTAAGTGCAACTTTCCTAAATCCTTTGTGTTGATCTTTTTCCCGTTAAGGGTTTTCTAAAGGATTCTATCTTTGCTATCTTAAAAGTCTGCATGTGTCTTTTGTTATCAATAATGTACAACTTTAGTAGCATGTTTTGTACTTTTCAATTTTTCAGCATGCAAGCTATCCCTGATTTACAATGTTCACTGAATGGTGTTTGATTATTGAAAATGCTTTTACATACATTTAAACAAATGACTGCTCCTGGAAAACTAACACTATTGTCCATAATTCTGTAAAAATACATTTCCCCTCCCTTCTCCCCAAATCAAACATTTCAATTCAAATTCTTACTTTGAGGAAAAGCTGGCACATAATTAGGCATTATGCCTAATAGTTCTAAATAAAGAAGGTAAACATCTTAATTCTGAAGGTTTAACCATCAAAGCCCCTTGCTATATCTATTCTGTTACTTGTGCTTCTGTTCAGAGCTCTCTAGAGCTCACAGTAAAAAAGAAAGCAAACAAAACACACAGTAAAAAAAATCTATTTTACCCGCTCTGTGTTGTATCCCACTTCGCATGCCTGAGGCCAGGCTTGCACGCAGTGCTGGGACGCCTGGGGCCAGGCGGCCACTCCTCAAGGAGTACAGAGTCCTGCTCTGTAACTGCACCGAGCAGCTTAGCCGCTAACTCAGAAGATGAGATTTCACCTGAAATTAAGCTATCAAGCAATTGAGCTCAAACTCAATCAACCAAACCCTTAACCTTCCCTGTTTCAGTGGCACTGCTCTAATTAGGACTCTATCACTATTTCCATTACTATCTCCTATTCTCGTGGTTTATTATCTTGGTAGTTTCACTTCTCACCCAGTTGAAATCTGGCATCCAGTTTCTTGGACAACATATCATTCACTATGGCTTTATTTTATGAAACGTTGCAATATTGTGGACTGATCCTACAGCAAATAGGTTTTTCGTTGAAAGTGGCAGCCCTCACTACAATGGAAGGAGGACAGAGCCAAACCTCACAGAAACAAGTCCTATCATGAAAGGACACACAGAACAACTTATTTTTCATCAAGTTTTGAATTTTGTTGTGCAGTGTGAAAGCATGTGCTTGAACATGCATCCCGCTTGCATACATCATAGCTGACCCATGGGTCTCCAGCCCTCAGGGTCTTCCCACTGAGCCTGGATCAGCTTCTAGGAGACTGAGTTTGGCTGAACCCTACTTTAAAAGCTCTGCCCAGGGGTGCAGAGTAAGGCTCAATAACCTACGATACTCAGGTGGTCGGACTGAAAAATATAACGGTCTTTTCCAGTGATATATTCTACCAACCACCCAAACTGCTTACTGCTAAAGGATGCATGCCAGAGGGTATGTCTGGCATGCATGGTGTCCTGATGGCAGCAATATAAAAAATGTCTGCTTTTGGAGACATAGCCTACAAACTTCCCAGGCGAGTCTAAAGGTAGTGTTTTGCATTTACCACAACCAAAATTCCTAATTTTCCTGGGTCCCATAGCACCATGGCCACGCATGAACTGTGGCTCCACAAGAATCCCATTAATTGTGAGGCCCTCTGATGTACCTGAGATTTAAAATTTTTCCCTTTTTCACAAAAACTCAAGGAGGGAATAAAACTGCAGGGCAAGGAACCACCATCTTCAACCGCAGGATCTGCTGCTTCCGATTCAATAGCTGAGATGTATCTAATGCCTCATGGGCTCCACCACAAAAAAAACAGTAATATTCAAATCTCGAAGAGAGGCATGTATCATATAGCTGACATACACCATTGGCATGGCCAAGGATTGCAATATTCACTTGAACTTCATGAATTTCATCCTCACTAAATAGCTATTTTTGGGAACAAAGAACCGAAAAAAAAAAAACATATCGTCCTCAGATCTATTTGAATTTAAAACAGAAGAGAACAGGGACATTTTTTTTCCCCTTGAAGTACATTTTAATAAAATTAAAAATAAAAATAGCTCTAATTCACTTCGATGCATTTAGTCATTCTGTAAAATTCTAAGTTTAAAATGAAATCACCATTTTATATTCAAACAAGGTCAAGAGAACAGCACTAACGAGCACTGACATCACAGCGAACAGCAGCCACTGCTCAACGCTTACATCAGTGTTGCTTGTTGCTATGGTGCTTAACCGACTATTAATTTCTGAAAGAAGGTGATTATAAAGCAGCCATATGAACCTCAGTCAGATGACACCCTTCAGTACCAAACACTGATCTGCATTACTCTTCTCTTCTGCAAGTTAATTTTGTGAATCACCACTTTTGTGATGTTAATATTCCTTTCCAACTTGAAACTTTGGACCAGAAGAGAGGTAAGAGTTAATTTAGAAGCAAGGGACTTTCACGTTGCTTTAAATAAAAATAATGTTGCAGAGAGTGATATTTCTTTCCTTTTCGCTATGCTCTGAAAGACTAAAAAGCATGTGTTTTAGTTTTTCCAGTGATAACAAGCAATCAAATTAACAGCTAAATTCTGCCATCCTGCTCTGCTCAACGCACTGCTGTAAATCCAGGAGTGTCTCAGCCTGGGATGAAGCAGCATTGAAGCTGACTTGACCATTCCCCAGGGATTTGCCCCAATAAAGGGGACCTTGCTGTGGGGCTGTGCCACTGCAGCTCCCAGCCCAGCACTCATGGATGCTAGGCCATGGACTTGTCCACGTGGCCACCAAGATCAGCCAGAGCAAGATCTTCACATTCACGCACAGGCTCTGTCCGGTTACCAAACAGCCTTCTCAGAACATGGCTGAAAATCACAAAGTGCATCTTTGTGGACTTGCTTGTAAAATGAACTGGACACCTAAACTATTCGTTTCCCAGGCAAAACACGGGTTTTAAGGCACACCAATGGCTACAAAAGCTTAGCTCCAAGCCAACGCTGCAATCTTTAACCACGTTACCAGAAGAGCCTTTACTTGCGCAACTAAGACACGCTTCTAGGGTTTGCAGGATCAAGTCCTTCCTTCATGCGTGCTTCAGAAACTGTGTGCAAAACAGTATTTGTATTTACCTTCTTCAGTTGCTCCAGTAAAGCAATCTTCAGTCACAGCCACCCAAAAAGGTCACTTTTCTTACCCTGCAGAGAAAGAAGGTAACACACATGACTGCTGGGTCAGTGTCAGCAACAACATCCAAAGCATTTTCATTGGCACACCATTTGCAAGTACAAACAAAAATAAAGCAACAAATGAATCTAATCGTGTTTAATGGTGAATGACTTTCAGAGAGAGTTAATAAAAACAAGCAAGTCACAGGACTGCTGCTTATCAGTACCAGCCAGTGCGTGGCTCTTCAGTTCAGCACGAACAACTTGGTCTTTGGGAGAAAAAAAAGAAGAAAAAACCCATGGAGATGAGACATCTTTGTTCTCTAGCATAAACTTTCTTAATCTTGATGTCTATCAATCTATTTTCAGTTTGAATAATAGATGAGTTCAGTCCTTTGTTTCAGAAATCTGACTATTGTCTGAATGGCTTCTCCTCACTTAAGGCATTTTAAGACCATTTGTAACCACTGCTATTTTAGCTTCTCGATCCTTTCTATTTTATTTTTTTTTTCATCCTTTTCCATAGAGACACAGTCCTAGATGAGATTTTAAAACTAGCTGCATCTTCCATGCCTAATTCAAAAAGTTGTTTACTGTCTTGGGATATCATCTCGTTAGGCATTACCAAGAGCACACCAAGTATGCTGAGGTGGTAAGAGCAGTGGGTATTAAAAAGAGAAATAATTAAAGTGTATCTTTATAAGAAGTAGGAGAGAGAAAACAGCACGTGTAGGGGTTTTTTTTTACCCTGTATATTACTGCATCTTGTGTACTCTCTCTTATGCAAAAGAGTATGTAATCTTTTAAGAAACATGACAATCTGCCACTTTCTGTTCATGTAATTGGGATCAACATATGGTACAAGAGAAAAGAAAAACATTTGTTTATTAATTTAGACCAAGTTACTAACTCAAACCACTAACAGCATTCAGAATTAATTCCACATCAATTGACCAAATACCTTGATAGAGTAAAATTATAACATAATTTCACTGAAATGTTGATCTTCTGCTGCAGAGGTGCAGAATAATACATAACAAAGACAGAAAGAAATATACAATTTGGTGACACAGATGACATCATACGAAACGGAAAGTCAGCGACATGTGGATATGTAAGACACAGCTACGTGAAACTCCATTTCATAAATTTCACACAGTGATGTGAGTATTGGGGGTGTTTGTGAAACTCACCAAATGGTAAGTTATGCTATTTACATCAGTAGGTGAAGCTTTTTACTGAAGTAGTAAAATATCAACCTCTGGGAAAAAAATCAGAATCTTCATTAAGCTCTTTCAAAAGAAAACACACTCATATGCCATTTATTTCAGAGGAAAAACGTTTTCACAATGAGAATGAGGCATTACTTCTTTACCATTGAAACCTGATTATTTTTAGCCAGAAAAAAAAAGGTTACCTTGAGACAAAATGAATATTGGTTTTATCTGTTGCTCACAGGCATTTTATTTTATTTTATTTTTCAGGTTTTGATTGAGAAGCTTCTGAGTGAGAAGAAACCGTGGAATGAGGTACCGGAAGACGAGAGGCCAGAAATTGTATGGGTTTGCTATATAGGAAGCCCTATGGTGCTTCACTGGGGTACATGTATAAAACATTCCTGATTCTGCACTGTAAAGGCCATAACACCACTCCATCATAATAGATCAGGTCTCCCCTTCCTGAGAGTATGTAAAACAATACATCTTTTATGTAAAATACGTGACCTTTGACATACGATGTGCTCTTAGATTAGCAACAATAAAGGCTTTTATCCTGCTTTGCTGCAGGGGTTATCTTGGATTTGACACTTTAAACCTCTTTTCATATTTATCTGTTTTATAAATTTTCTGGGTATTTGGCAGCCAAATCCTTATTTTGGCAGTATTTTGCAAGCAGACTTCATTTCTACCCTGAGTCTTCATGATAGCAAATGAACCATCTTAAAATGTACTTTTTAAGGAAACTGATGAAAATTACATGTTTGCATAAAACGTGCATATAATATGTCTTTCAACAGTGCTGTAAAAGGCAGGTAACATGTTCTAAACACCTTTGTCATACATGAACTGAACACGCTCCACGGAAACCAGTAACACTGGCCCACCGTTAGCTGATGGGAGAGCAACGCTGTCTGCCGAGGGCAACACACCTGGAGGGCTGAGGAGAACTTCAGCTCTTCTCACAAATTACTCCCTGACTGAAATCTGGGCTGCTTTCATTTCTGGTTATTTAAGTCTCACTATATGCTACCTGACTTTCAAAAATTTGGATAATGTACCATTGAAGTTAAAAATGAGCAGCAGAGACAGCTGTTGCCACCTGTGAAAATTTCTCATTAATAGTCTAAAAGTTGAGTATCTCAAAACACAGAAACACAAATACAGACTTTCCTCCTGAAAATGTTTATATGGGTGAGCAAACTGATGCAGGCAACGCACATTCCTTCCATCATGCTGTCCTTAAGATAAACACAAAGTACCATCAACACGGTAAGTGTGCGTGTGGAGCAAACAAAGAAAAAATCCCATGCTACCAAAGCAAGACACTTCACTACACTCATATTTTCCCCCAAGGAGATGATTAAAATAGAAAACCAAACCACAAACAAAAATCCACGTTGCGAGCAGCAGTGGTCCTGCTGTCTCAGGAGCCAAGGGAAGGTCTCCAAGTGCCCATGACACCGTCCCCTCAGCTCACAACCAGCATCCCACGTGAGGAACAGTCCATGCAAAACACTATGTGCCCTGCTCAGATTTAACCAGATATTTCCCAGAACATTGGGTTTACTCACCCAGTGCCTCAGTTTACCTATCAACAAGATGGGTAAACGCTTTTGTAACATGTTTTTCAGTCCTTGAATACAAAGATACATTTAAAAATATCTGTTTTCAGCAGGATTTTGAAAAGGCAACTGGTAATAATCCTGAAAAGATCACAACCTGAGCCACTGCCATACTGTTTTCAGTTGACTTGGACAGAAACTCCCCTATTGCTCTGGATCAGGTCCTACCTATGTACCTGGTACCAAAGGTCCAGACAAAAAGATCAGAGGCTTTGCCGTTATACCTGATGTCAGGTTGAACCTTGTAACTCTTTTGATCCCACAACACTTATTCGATTTAGTGGTCTCCTCCTTCAGGGCAGGGAGGTCATCTCAGGGAGGCTGCATGATGGAGCCCTAACTCAAAGTGATTACTGCAAAGCCAAGTTTAATAATATAAAGAATATGCAGAAATAGAGAGCATTGCAGAATGAAAGTCTACTTAAAGCAGTAACGTTTTTACTAATATCTAAATGAGAAGAGCCTTGGGTACAGCTAAAAATAGATTAACAAAGACCTTGATCCCACACAAAATGCCTGTGAGTAATTTTACACAGGAAAGTAGAACACCAGTTGAGCTGCTCCCCTGCTTAGAACTACGCATGTACATTTTTTTTTTTGCCAGCGTCCCAGCCTTGAGAAGCCTACAATTCATTATTGGAAACCTAAAGTAGCAAAGGATTCTCCCCTTCACTACCTAGAAAGCACAGGCTTTAATGCAGAGGAAGAAAAAAAAAAAGAGAGTGAAAACACATACCCAACAGCACAATAAAAAATTTATTCTGAAATTTGATTTTGATTCATTTTTCTTATATAAGACCAGCTGAAATATATTTAACATGTCTGATTAAAATATTTACTACAAGGCTTCCTGAAAGCTTTAAAAATATCAAAATTTGATCATCGAAATAAGCACTTCTGTGCAGTAATTTCTTCTAAATACAGCGAACTATAACCATCTAGTACAGCTGTTTCTTTCCCTTCAAAACTCCCTGAGTCACATTCAACTGCACACAGGCTAAAATATGTCCTGCTATTCTCATAATTATTATTTTCTTGTCCTGTGCAGGAATAGATGCAGTCAAAGATTTTTCTCAACTGTACATTTGTAGGAGGAAAAAAAAAAAAAAGTTTTTCATTTGGTATTTTGCTAATCCTGAAAATACAGGATGTACAGTGATCGTGAAGAGCAACATCTGGTACCAGGCATGTTTGTGGGCTCGATCCTGCACACATCAGTTCATCACTCAGTGCACTCGGTTGGGTTACTTGCCCTAACACACACAATCGTGCAGAATTGCTTTGAGGATGGTCAGGAGCCATCTATTCAATTTTGTTGTACCTATTTCTTTTCTTTTTTTTTTTAAAGAGGTATCCCTAACCTAGAAAAACAAATATATTACACTAACTATTTTAAATAATCTGAGGGAGCAATATTTTTTTTCTGACCGTTGTTAAGGTGTTTTATCGTGCAGCCTATATTAAATATCAGGAGGCACAATACAGGAGATTTTCTATACCAGGAGTCATTATCACCTCCTCAGAAAGTGAAACGCAGGTGAACAGTAAAACTGCGAGAGACCAAGTGCACTTCTTCCACCTCGCTTTGAAGAGGGGGAAATGAATTTGGTATAGGCCGAAACACAGGGATATTAATGCTCGCTACCTTGCCGCTTCTCGGTGGAAGGAAGGAGCAAATCATACTGTATTTTCATTTTCAGTCATTAGCAGGCTGTTCAGAATCTCTGGCTGGTGCTTATTATTTATTCTAAACAGAAATAAAATAAAATAAAAATAAATAACAGCACGGGGACAAAGCTACGCACAGCACATTTCCTCTCTCAAAATAATATTACCTTTCAAGTCCACTGTAACCTTGGAAAAGAATCACTCGATGTAAGCCAATGCTACGAAACTAATCACGGTCCATTCCTCCCCCGCTTTTTAATAGCTCTTATAGGAAATATGGGTACAGTTAATAGACAAGTTAAGAACAGCTCGCTTCCAATACTGAATTTGAACTGCGATTGTAAGTCTTGCATCTTTTAATGATGGATTGGTTATTTGCCTCACACGAATTACTTTGCATAACAGAGCTAGCCCTCATTGAATTCATCAGAGGTAAAGACCATAACACGTTCCCAGAAAGTAGCAAACCTGTCAAATGCCCAATCAAACGATGAGAGGCCATCTCACTGGCGCTGAGAGCCNGAAGCCTAAAAACAATATTTGCTGTTTTACCTTTTGAAGCTTCAACAAAAGCTTTGTTTTAGCATTTACCTCGGTGTGCAATAAGAGTTAATAATCAAATCCGTCCCAACCCCCACAAATGTTAAACAAAAAGATAAAAGAAATGCAAATAGCTATTGTCATGGAAAGTTAAAGTACCTGTCTGTATTTTTAAGTGAAAACTATTATCTCTATCAATCAAAATTTAAGAATACAATAGCACTAATCACACAAGGTGCTTTGACTGAGGTACTTTTCCTCATAAAAAGTTTTTTTTTTTTTTT
>VXBO01007135.1:2095697-2115219 GCA_013400135.1 Rhinoptilus africanus
ATTTGGTATAGGCCGAAACACAGGGATATTAATGCTCGCTACCTTGCCGCTTCTCGGTGGAAGGAAGGAGCAAATCATACTGTATTTTCATTTTCAGTCATTAGCAGGCTGTTCAGAATCTCTGGCTGGTGCTTATTATTTATTCTAAACAGAAATAAAATAAAATAAAAATAAATAACAGCACGGGGACAAAGCTACGCACAGCACATTTCCTCTCTCAAAATAATATTACCTTTCAAGTCCACTGTAACCTTGGAAAAGAATCACTCGATGTAAGCCAATGCTACGAAACTAATCACGGTCCATTCCTCCCCCGCTTTTTAATAGCTCTTATAGGAAATATGGGTACAGTTAATAGACAAGTTAAGAACAGCTCGCTTCCAATACTGAATTTGAACTGCGATTGTAAGTCTTGCATCTTTTAATGATGGATTGGTTATTTGCCTCACACGAATTACTTTGCATAACAGAGCTAGCCCTCATTGAATTCATCAGAGGTAAAGACCATAACACGTTCCCAGAAAGTAGCAAACCTGTCAAATGCCCAATCAAACGATGAGAGGCCATCTCACTGGCGCTGAGAGCCAGGAGATCAAACGCCGCCGCCTGTTTTATACTCGCCAGATCTTCCCCGTTTCTTAAAATAACCCACCGTGCCTCAATGGCAGCCTTAACCATTTTATGTCTGCGCTGGAACTCTCATCTTGAAACTTGACCTCACCCAAGGAAAGCAACGAGAGGAGCAGCCCCTTCCCGGGGCACCCCGGCGCAATGGCCGTAGGCGCGCGGGGCTGAGGGCACTGCTGGCCTCTCCCCAGAGCCCACACCGCCGGACCCGCTACTTTCCAGCGCTCCCGCACTACTCCTGCGGGGCGGCCGGTTCTCCCACCATTCCCACACCTCAATTCCCACACACCGGCCCTGACCCCCGCGCGGCTCTTGGCCGCCTCGCCCCCCGNCATAAAAGTAATACACTTACAATTAGATACGGTATTTGTAATTTTGTTATTAAAAACCCTCCGCAGTCTTATTGTTAATAAATGCCTCTGAGTCTGTAGGCTGATTTGTACCCAAGAAGACCAAAGTCCCTACATATTTTAATAAGGTTGATGAAATTTTATTCAGATTCTCACACTTTCCAACATGTGGTGGAACAGCACACTCTTCTGTTTGAGAGGAGTTACTCAAACGAAGGAAATAGTTAATTGGTAACCAAAACTACTACTTCTGGCCTCGCTGCACATTTTCCACATTTCTCCAAACGCTGTCTGTACTACAACCGTCTGCCTTGAAGACGTGCCCTTTGTCATCTTTTCTTTAATTTTTGATACCAATTCCCTCTCGTCAGACTCTGTCGTTCTCCTCATACAGCGTACGTTACATACACAGTACATACGTTGTGCGGGCAACACCGCATGGATTTTCTGGAAAGTCATTTTTAAAACTAATTTGTCCAGACCGAATAAGAAACAGAGCCGTGCAGTTAATAAGGGCAAGAGCGAGCGACAGTAATTACGCCGATACTAAAGGCAAAGAGCCCGAGATTAAAATACCTATAAGTAAATAGTTAAGGCAGGATGCCATTATGCAAACTCTGCTCTCGGGGAGGGATGTCTCCCACACTGAGGAGCAATAGGACTGTCATTTTTTCCCCCTGCAATATCAGGTTTCCTACTCCACAGTTCTGGTACTCTGCATCATGGCTAACATCTCTGGTGTGCTATTAATATCAATGAAGAGACGATTCAATTTCCACATAAGAAAAACCTTCCTATTACAGCGCAGACATTCTAGTGAGGACCCTTGCGAAGGAAACAATAAAGACCAGAGGGTTGGGGTTGGGGTTTCCCCCCCCCTCCTTTTTTTTTCTTTTTTTATTTTTTTTTTGCTGCTGCTTTTGCAGTTCTGCGTTGCACACTGTTTGAAAGCTTTTAGCTAACAATGGAAGCATTATCTTCAGGATAGTTACAAAACAGGATTTGTTAGTACAGAGAATAATAACACACCGAACTCTTCTCCCCACCGCCACCCCCCCAACACACACACACACCCCTGCAAATACCTGCCTATTGCAATACGGCATTTAGTACTTTATTCAGAAGTATATTCCAGAAACACCTGTATTCTTGATCTAATTCCCTGCAACAAACTCCCTCAGCGGACCAGGTTTGCTTAAGGAGGTTAGAACAATTAGAAACAAACAAACAAACATTTTTTTGCATTTATAAAATAGAACAAAAAAAAGTATCTTATTCTACCGGAGAGAGAACTTACCCATTAATGAGGAAGAAAAAGGCTTAGAGCTGTACAGTAATTCCCAACCAACTGCAGAAAAGTTGAGAGTTTGAAAACACTAAAGCACTTTTGACTATCCAGCCTTTCTGTGCTTCAACACTGGCTGCAGTGTAAGGAAGGACTGAAGGTATGTGGTCTAAACACAACAAAAGCCACTGCCTTACTCTAGATTAAATATGCAGGAAGAGGCCCCTTTGCATAAACACAAACACTCAGCAAATGAGTAACTGGCTCAAATCAGACGCCTGCTGTGCATTCTACCTGTCCTGATCTCTGACAAGCTACACAGCTTGTTTAAGGGGATAGGAACTGCAAAATCAAATCAAATCATAGCGCTAAACGCTCTGCTCGTGTAATAGTAAATAACAACAGCACCAACAACTCGACGCCAAACGTTCATTTCTAATCTAAGCATTGCTCTGGCAAAGAGCTGAATCGTGTGCTATGCCTGCTTTGGCTCAGACACCCATCTCGCCAGAGCAGAAGAAACACAACCAAACACCACCTGTAAAATTCATTTTCATTAACTGTACTGAAATCCAATGCACTCCGGGCCCAGTCTTTTCTTAATGAGGATTTAAAATTAACACAGAGACTTTTGGTTGGGTTGACAGAATAAATCTGAATTTGCTTATACCGTCCCTGTTTTGTTTGCTATATAAAATACATTCCACACACAGACCTATTTTAGCCGTTACAAATCAGTGCACATGCACACCTATTTACTAGTTTATTTGGGGAAAAGTAAGAAATTTCTGAACTTTCCCTTAAAAACATTATTTTCAAAATATTAGTCTTATAAAACGACCCCTCCAAACTATATTTACTTCAAAAAACAACTAAATTAGAGACTGTGATAACCACCAAGCACCTCTAAGCATTTATTATTATAATCGAATACACATAATTATATACTGTGATTTACTCTTGCTTTTAGAGAAAGAAATTATTTTTCAGTCTCCTTTATCCTTCCATTCCAGAAATAGAATGAAGCAGCACAATTTTAAAGCAATTGAAATTCACCAGTGTCCCTTTCCTAACTTAAGGAGTCAAATCACATTGACCTCTTATTGTGAGTCCTAGCTACATGTTGGTTTTAGTAATTTAATTATTTTTTAATAACTTGCAGTATTAAATGATTGCCATTGAAACACAAACAAGATTATACTCCTCTGCCTTACTCTCCTGCGCTCCAGACTACAGCGTAACGTGGACGACACGACTGCGTCCGGCACTGAAATTTCACTCAGAAAGAGCACTTACACGCAGGCAGACACAAGAAGATTCGGGCTTTAAAAGATGCAACACACATTTACTGGATTCTCAAGCATGTGCCACAGATTATTTCAAAGGATACTGGATATAAAACTCACAGTTTCAATGCGGATCAAACACGTTCAGTTCCACTGAGCACTCATAAAATACGGAGGGAATTTTTACTTTTCCTTGGATCAACTCACCACGTTAAAGCACAATAAAATAGCTAACATGATCTAGTCAAGCCTAACCAGATAAAAATCCTCCACAAAAGAATCCTGCAAGAAATTTTAGACCCCCTGTATCATTCACTATTTTTGCATTGAAATGACCTTCCAAATAAGGTGTCAGATAATACGGTTCACATAGAAGATAGTGATCTAACCTTGATGCAAATAAACCATAGAACAAAATTTAATCAGTATATCACTGTGTAAAAGCCTTTGTCCATCCCAATGGAGCTTCTAATGACTGTTTTGGCAGTTCTGGCTGGTAGTTATGCCTCCCTGCTCATATATATCTCATACTGGTTGAGCAAGCTAATGGAACGGCTGTTAGTGGAATCCAATATTAATACCCTGCGTCGTGCAAAACTGGATGCAACTGAATATATTGTACAATTACAGGTAGTATCTAATTCCATAGGTATTAGATACTGGGCTCTAAATTAATATTTCAATAGAGAAAGTGAAATAAATACTACATTTCAGGTAAGATATCTATGAACTCTGGGTGTGACAGCCTTCCTGCTGTAAGCCGACTCTATACTCACACGGAGCAGACGTAGGACCCTGACAAAAATTGGCAGGCAAGCTTTAGATGCTGAGTGACACATACTGATGCACGGAGTCAAAGATGTCATCTTCATGCAAGCTCCACTAGTTACAAGCTTGAGAGAAAAATGAAACAAAAAACCCCCCCAAAATAAAACAAAAAAAAGAGGGGGGAGTGAGGGGGTGAGAGTGGAGCGAGACCTCCAGAAAATAAACAGGGTGTACAGTTTCAAAGGCTACAGACACAGACATTTCATTGTTCAAGCCAATTATCAGTGGAAAATAATAACAACAGATGGATTCAGAGTCACTGACTTTTCATATGCACTTCATCTCTGCACAACAGATGATGAAATGCGAGAGCTATCTCGGAAAGGCAAAACATCTTTCAGTAAAAGAACTCTATACTCCAGATGGGGACCTTCTAAGGCAGCTGATTATCTTCTTATAATGTTGTAAGATAGACTTACTAAAACATTTCAAGAACTGATCAGATAGGATGAGCACAATGGCATCATTATGAGGAGTAAGTTGCTTCAGCCTCAGACTTGTGACTAAACTGGTCAAAGATTTCAATAGGGCCAGAGCTGCCCATTCCCAATTTTCGCGTCAAGCACCAGTTCCGAAAAAGGGGCCTGAAGCTGCTGCTCACAGCCTGGGCAAAACATAGGGGGGTGGCTTTGCCTGGAGAGGGGATGCAGGCGTGGGGCCACCAGGTCAGCGGCTGCATGAATTGGTGGTCCCCAATAAAAGTCCTGCCGCCACAAGTCAGGTGAGCTCCCTCACCTTCTGCAAGCGCGGCGTTTCACACGGGGACAGAGGCAGAGGGCAAAACATATTTACAAGCACGACTGTTTCCACTATAGTTTCCACTGTAATTGCTAGATGTAGAGGGACCTCATCATCCAGCGGCCTACAGCCATGTAAATGAGGAGTAACCTCAGCTGAGTCAACGGAGTTACCCCCCCAAAACTGGTGAGGCACAAATAAGACATAAATTCTTTCTTACAGAGCCCTTTACAAAAACTCATCTTTTTATGGGAAATAAAAATTTGCTTTCAAAGGGAAATAACAAATACACGTAAATTTTGGTGGTTCTGGTGATAAGCAGTTCCAACAAATGTCACAGACACCCAGTGAAGAACCACCTACCTAGCACAACCTTCTCCCACTCAGCCTGAATACCACAAAGTATGTGTTTTTGATCACATGAATCAGGTATACCACACTCTCAATACTTAAAAAAAAAAAGTAGTGGAAAAATTAGCTCATTTATCTTTAAGACAACATTTCTTTAATGGAAGAATACTACATAAGTAGCGCGTTAAAATGAACTGGTTGCCATTTCCACAGTTTCTTCTCCAAAACACTGCAAGGAAATTTTTTTTAAAAATGACACACTGTAAATCAGTATCACATACCGAGGGGCAGCAACACACAACACACATGCACTGAACTTGCACCCACTGCTCATTTATTTCACAAGTTACAAAATATTTCATAAGTAGAGGGCTGTTGGCTTCACAAACACGGAGGGAAGAGAGGAGTTTGCGGGCACAAAGCACAGCGTTTCCCCTCTTTGTGAAGTACTTTGTCAAAAGTAAATTCACAGGGGAACATACGAGCAAAGAGTAAATTTTGCCCAGGGCAAAATTCTGCAACTGCTTTAAGAAGCAAACAAGAACACAAAAGATGTGTAATACAACCATCTGGCTCTACTCATGCTATATCAATAATCCCCAAAATTTATCCCCACCCCCTTAATCAACCCACACTGATGCCACAAAACCAAATGGCATCACTTATGCTTCCTGCCCATCACATTTTGAAATGATATTTAATATGCATACAGTACATATTTGCATGTTAATCCATTTCTTTAAGAAAAAAATATTTTTGCTTCTTGAGCTATTAGTTCTGCTTTTTCTACTTATTCACACTGGGATCTCGAAAACCACCAAGAAAGTCCTTGTGGTGAAGATACTCTCATATCGACACGGTGTCTCAGGTATCAGGATAACGTACCGGTCAAAATTTCAATCTCATCTTCTCTCTAGTTTTGTGTCACAGTGTGAAAATAGCAGAGGGTGAATAATAATGTGCCAGCAAAATTAGCTGTTCAAGAAACAGGGGTAAGCGATCTGTTTTGAACTCGAGGTTGGATGCGTTTCTAAGCATCGTCCTACTCAGGATGCAGGGAAGGAATTAGAGAGGGGAAGCGGGATATCCTACGTGTCTTTTTCCATCTAAGATTTTGAATATTTGCACCAATTATTTCAGGCTGCCCCCATCCAGGAGCCAGCCTGCTTGTGAAGGAGGAGGAAACAGGGAGCTCCTGGCGACGGATGGAGGACAAGCCTCCAAGGATTGCTGGCTTCACGGCCCCTCTCCTTTCCCAGCCCAAGCACATGGCAGGAGACCACCCCAGGACGGACAGCCAGCCATGCGAAGTGACCAAAAGGGCGGCCCCGCCACTGCTTGGGGTTGGCTTCATTCTTGAGGGAAAATCACCTGCATAACCATCGTGATTCATACCGCGAGCGTGCGACGTGAAACCGGTACCAAAAACAACACTTCAAAGACGGGTCTCTCTCTGGCGCTTTGGCGACCGACGGCCGCGGCCCCGGGCGCTGACTCAGAGCTCTTATTCTTAATCGGCTTTTCTGCAACAACACACCCCAGCCCAAACCCTGCCCGTCCCATGGCGCTGGCTGGCTGGCACCCTCCCTGTCCCCCAGCATGGATGGTGGCCCATGGCCGGCAGCGCTTCTTGCCCTCCTGTACCAGGAATGTGTGATTGTTACTTAGGGAAGGAGAAATACAAGCCCTGAGCACTCATGGCATAGGTGGAAACATTTTGCAACTATTTTCTTTGGAAATAAGCGTAGGTATCGCAGTTATGTCTGCTCCTACATCCAGACTACCAACCTGAGATCACAAACACTTTGTTATTTCTTTTAAATTTTTTTTTAAATCCATTTTTGGATTGCTTCTGCTGTTTCTACGGCTTGACTTTCTACAGCCTCTTTGTAAGAATTGAAAACAGGTCTCCCACAAACACAGGAATGGGCGAATGGTTTAGAGAGCTAATCCACACCTGGGCTACGTAAAAGGGGCTCATATTTTCCAAACAGAAACACAACCCCTTTTATATATGAACCAGATTTGGATCCAAACGCTAAACCCTTCACCACATCCTACGTGGGGCTCTGCGATGGTCAAGGGGAGCGGGGGTGGGTGGCGGCTGCACCCACGTTTCTGTGGGAGCACCGGTTCCGTCGCAACGGCGAGACGTGGACGAGTCGTCACGACCTTGGACTTGGATGCAAAGGGCAGACCCGTCCTCGGTGACACCACGGTTAACGCAGGGTAATCCCCATCCCGCGCACGCCTCCTAGAGAAGAATCTGGCCCTGTCTCGTTACTCTTGTTAGAAAAATGAAGGCTGTGACAGAAAATAGCTGAGAACTACATCTTGCCGATGCCAAAATACAATAATAACATGTTCAAAGATTTAATTTAGAAGACTACAAAGTCTAGCTCATACATCATAACACCTTGAAATAACACTTTAAGGTCAAATCCTGTGCATTTTTGGAAACCACCAAAACATAATGAAGTTTTACTTAAACACAGCATTTACATTTATAACGCATTTCAGATTCTTCAAGTAAGCTAGACCACATGCTAGGAAAATGTACTTCCCACAACATACAAATTAAGTCATATACAGCCTTCCCTCCGCAGGCTGAACAGCCACCGGCACAAATGGAAGTCCTGTGTTCGGATCAAAGGCAGCATGTGGACCTCAGAATATGATTTTTTAATTTTTTTTTTAACTGGCAAAACATCAAATCCCACTAGTAGTTTATTTTTGTTGCCTTCCTTGCCCCTTTTCTACCTCTTCCACTTATTTCACAACGGAACATTTTTAAACCACTAGAAATCTTTGTGGCAAAGATGATGTCATACTGACACAAGATCAGGTGTGAGGTATGGTATGAATAAATACTTCTCCGCAACCACATTTAATTTTCAATGGTTGGGCATCAAGAGACAAAGAAGTTCTTATGCAGACATATTAACCGAGGATTTAATTTTAAATGGTCTGCATTTAAAAGAGCAGGAGCAATGCATCGTGCAAGCCTAGAAGAGAAGAAAAAACCCACAAAAACCAAAATGCCTTGCGCACCTTCATTCTTGTTTTTGGGAAAGCAACACACAGCCCTAAAACTTACTGCTCTTCACAGTAATAAATACACGGTGCTTGATTACTTCATCTTCTAAGTCACCGATACCGTGCAGGATAATTGTACTTTACGCACTGGTAATAAAAGCTCTCCTTATGAAAATAAATATGTATTTTACAGTAATCAAGCAGGAACTAATTTTGTACTTTTTCACAAGTAGCCATTGACTGTGGCACTGAATGGTAATGTGTAGTAGAGAATGCAGTCTATGCTTTAACCCAAGAAAAATTAGACTTGAAAATTAATACACAGTGAAAGACAAATTTAAAGCAGCCTTCTTGTGTTCTGACACAGGAATATAAAAATGACACGAGCAACTAAAGATTAGTTTACATACTTTTCAATCACAGCTGCCGCTCAGTAACCACAATACCTTTAAAATGACATTCTACCGAAAAAGAGATACAGTTTGGCTGCAACAGCGGCTAGATACAGTTAACGTGAAATTAAAAGGGCATTTTTTATTTACACACATCATACAGCACTGAGCCCCAGCACAATTACAACGGAAAGATTTTTAGTGTGATTAATTTAGAAATAATCTAGTGATAAATAGAGTGCATTGCGAGTCATTCTGCCGAGCAAATTTTTATCACCAGCCTTAGATGTCAAAACACAGTTTCAGGGACAGAGAAAGAACGAGTCACATCTTCTTGGTTAATATTTAATTGGGTGCTAAAGATTCCTCCCAAGGACCTCTGAACCATCGCTGACAGCCCCACAAGATGTCCCTATCTGTGAAACAGATACCAACCCTTTCTGTATAAACTAAAATAACATTAAATTTAATCAAACCATTCAATTAAATAAATCACTTCAGTGGACATTGCAGCCCAAGCCCTGTTTAATTACATAATTTTAAAAATATTTGCACACTGCAACCACTAAGATTGGCTCTAAGGTTTCATAATACACACTTAACACTTGAGTTGGAGAACAAATTTATTTAATAAATGCAGAGCTAAGTGCAATAATGCCACTCCACTCAAACTGCAGGATCACTTAGCACATCCTGCGGGAACAAGCAAATAAACTTTTTCCCCGTTTGAACGCCTGTCACCGCCACCGCTGGCTCTGGCAGAAGCCATCTCCCTTCCACCAGGCATCTGCGCAGCTGGTGGGATGCCCGAGCCTGGAAAGAAGGGGATGGGAGAGCCGGGTCCCCTCCCGAGGCACAGGGCATCCCCCCGCTCAGCCAGCACGCTGAATCCCCAGCCTCCCTCTCTTTGCCCCCTCCCTCCCTCCGAGCTTTTTCCCCTTTCCCCACCCTGTGATACTCTCATCCCTCTTCCCACTCGATCTCTGCTGCTTGCAGTGTCTCCCCATCTCCATCAACGTGCTCCAGCTCTTCCCATTCCCGCCTCAAGCCCCTGCCCTCAGTTTCCCCCCACTTGCTCTCTTTCTCACTGCCATTTGAGATGGCTGCGGGGAAAAGAGACAGTTGGGGGGAGGAGGGGGAACAAATTTAAACCAAACAGGACAGAGGGAAGGGGCTGTAGAGAAGAGTGAGGGAAAGAAAGCAGTTTAATAATGCCAAGCAGAACTACCCAATCTTCATCCTGAGCACCAGGATGGAAAAGAAAAGCCCCAGCCCAAGCGTGGTACTTCAGGCGGGATCCACGTTCTGGGGTGGGTGCGACGCCTGCTCCCACAGGACAGAAGAAAAGGCCTTGCTGCCGTGTCACCAGGTGTGAGTGTGGGAGAGGCTGAAATACGTCTGGACCAAGCGGTGGCCTTAACGAAAGGAGGGGAGAAAAGCAAAGCGAAGGGTTTGTCACAGCTTGGACGCACAGCTGTGCGCCCTCCTACAGACTTTGCATTCATTCATATAGAGCACAGCTTTCAGGTCCGGCGGTTCCAGCATGATTTTTGGAAGAAAGCTGAGCCTCAAAAATAAATAAGTCTATATTTGGCCTGCCCTGGATTCGAGCAGTTCTCGATAGTACTTTGCATAGAAACAATCTGAATTAATAGCGGTTAAGTTTTCGAGATTATAATATTCTTTACCAAGCCGATGGATGCACCTCTAAAATTCCCTGCCCTGACAAATAGTAGAGCTCTTGAAAGTCTGCTTGTATTAGTTTTATGGATCTATTCTACTGCTTAAATCAGGTCTCATTAAAATTACCATCCACACAAGTTCTCCCACTGGGAAATCTACATGCCAGAGCTACTCCAGTTCCGCAGGCGGTGCTCGGAGGGGGTTGCACATTGCAAAATAGCTGCGGACACAGAGGGGGAGGACGCGGAGAAGAACAAGAGGACTTCGGGACAGCAAACAAGTTACTCCTCAGCCTCCTCTGATTTTAATCAGTGCAACTTTTGTTCAGGTGCTGCAAATGCATCTGTGAAAAGAAACGCTACAGCCAGAAATGGAACCGGGGAGGTGGCGTAGAAAAAGTGTCCCTCAGAAAGCCAAATCCAGCCTCAAACAGCCATTTCCGTGCCGGAATGGCAGGCTAAATATGCAAACACTGCACCTGACAACTTACACTAAAGCATATGAGCTGCACACTGCCCCTCCAGTTTAATTTTTAATAGTAACAGTACTTAAATCTCAGCATTAATGTATTAATGTTCAAATGAATACAATTAAAGGCATCTCTATTTTCTTCCAGCGCTAACGACCTGGAAGATCTCCTTCATATTTGCGGGGATTATTACAAATATATTCTGTAGCCGTTGTTTTGGCAAAGAAGCAAAAACCTTTGCCTTTTAAATATAAAGTAACAGGAATAATGAATAATATATCTTCTGATTTTTGTTCTGCCATTATATATATATAATGATATATAAAATGTTCATTTATTATTATCACACATCCTAGGAAGCAGACATGCAAAATTACTTTTTTTTTTTTGTCTTATAAGGGTCATTTATCATACGGAACGTCCTCCAAATAGGTAGTCCTAAAATCTCAATTTACAAAGACATTTTTTAAAGCTGAATTCTTCAAACAGGGCTACTCTCCTGATGGTTAAAATAAAAACTTTATGATATTGAAATAGCTGGATTTAAGGAGGGAGAAATGCTCCGCATTTTTTTTTAGAAATTCCTGCCCCGACAAATTTAATGTCTGCCTATTATTTGTACCTAAACCTTGCCACGTTTATCAGTTACGAAAGCACTGCGTGACCCTCTTTAGGCCAAGTTCAGAAAAGAAAAGCATTTACTAAAAGGGCATTAATTTTTATCGTAACATCTGTGATCTTTGGGTGGGGAAAGGAAACACCATAAAAAACAAAGTCTGTATATACAAACTATCAGTCAGATTTTAACACTTACGCAGAATAATGCAAAGCTTTATTTCTTTCTGGTGTTAGCAGGCTCTTTTTTTTTTTTCTTGCCTTCCATTTTTCAATATGTAAAATGACAAAATGCAAAAACAAAAACACGAAAAATGTGCTTGTTAGGGCTGGCCTAGTTTTTTGAAACACGCACAAAAACAAAACCCACTCATAAGATCTTATTTCAATATGTAATAGAAGAATCTGGCAAACATTAGCCGGAATAAGTCTAGCCAGCGAACACAGACTAACATACTAGTCTGCTGCTGCGGAGCAAAATCAAATTTGATCTTGTTCTTTCAACGCACAAGGGCAGCACCTTCCACCTGGGGAGCACCGAAGGAAGGGGGTGCGGGTGTCTCCGTGTTCTCCCACCCCCAAGCTCTCCTTCGTCGAAAGACGGAGATGGTAAAAACAAGTCAAGAGTAAACGTGTGCCTTTTCCCCAACGCTACGTCCACGCTCACTCCAGCGGTGGCCGCCGTGATCTTGGGGAGCAAGACCCAGCAAAACCCAAGCACCATGCTCTCTTCACAAATCTTCTTTGTGCCCAAAATCTACTCCAAGTCGTGCAGCTTTGAAGCGGTATGCAGAGAAAGAGTCGGGCATGAAACTACCTCCAGGGGAAAAGACAAAAAAAAAAGAAAAAAAAAAGATCAAGAATGAAAAAGGGAAAGGGAGAGCTGGAGTCAGCACAGCTGAAGACTCCGATGAGGAGGGAGGTGGAGGACAACTACAAAGCGCTTAATTATAAACCCAAAAATGTTAGAAAACCAATCTCACGCTAACAATTTGCGTATTTTGGGATTACCTACGGATGAGGAAGGTTCAGCTTAATCAGCTATCTGTGCGAATGGATCCCCAGTGCGCCGGAGCTGAACTCAATGGACAATCACATTAGAGTGGAAAGAGCACGTGAAACGCCCTTGAGAAACGTGGCTAATGCCACAAACACCAAGGAAACAACCATTAATAAATTCTTCCATTTTCAGGCTTAGGAGGCAAAGGGCAAATGTTGAAAGAAGCGGAAGATGGGAAGGGCAAGGCTATCCTTTATAAGAAGTCCATTTCACGTGTCACACGTTCCCGAGGCAGGTCTCACTCCTCGGATAAAAAACGCATCATTTTTAGCCCACTAAAATAAGCCTCCCAAGAGGGAAACAACTACATCTGTTCTTTAAGCCACCCAAACTTAAGATGTCTCTCCCTCTTCCAGGACAAGACACAATAGAAGAGAAGTCTATAAATAGAGAGGATACAAAGTCTATATTAAAAGAAAAATGTCGCAAAAAGTCTCTAATAAAAGAGCTTGCAAACTGTATGAATTCAGGTATCAGAGGCACTCTAAAACTCCTCTTTGGGCTTTCTCTTTTTGATTAATGCTGTCCCATAAGACAAACGCTGCTCCCGTGTACGAAACGCCAAAGATTTACTTGGTCTCTCTCTATCTTGTATTTACCCAGGAAACATACCACGGACCACCGCGTGAGGAGAAAGTCGCTAGCAGAAACAATGCAGGGGTGGATAGTCCCCCAAAACCAGGTTACCCGCTGAGACAGGCATGAGCTTGACAACTGCTGGAAGACCAGATCTCAACCTGCCGCCCTTCAGCCACAGCCCACTCCAGGTGCCGTTGGGACGCAGGGTCAGGAGAAGGTCCATGCGGTGGGACGAGACCCAAGGAGCTCGGCACTGCTGCCGTTATCAGCCACGAGCAGTGGCCTGGACTTCAAAGGCCTGTCAACGACACCGTGGGGCCCAATCCTATCTGCATCTTATCCATCCTTACCACTTAAAACACGTTTATCACCATGTGCACGAGGACTCTGGAGCATCCCTGCTGTCCCCAAGGACCAAGCCTGGTCTCAGCGGCTGCTCCGCGGACCAGCTTTTCTCCTGCCTGGGTTTGATCCAAGCACTCGCGCAGCTCCAACATTTTATTCTCTCTCTCCCTGAAGCTTTGGCAACTGAAATCTATTATGATGTCAAAAGGTAGCTGACAACATAAAACGTATCCTGCTGAGTTGATGCCGCACGCTGCTAAATTTACAACAACAGAAGTATCATAAAAATTATAAGAACTGCAAATTAACCACTGATTTTTAGTTCAGTGACATAAATAACAGTAAAGATCTGGAAAACTTCCAAACATCTTTACAAACTGTTTAATTTGTCAAAATCTATCAAGTGTATTTCAACCACGAACCTGTCCTCTGCAGTGCGTTCGGTTTCACGTACTGACACTGGCGGCAAAGGCAACAAAAATCAAGCGTATGTAATGACTGTATTCTGATGCACCTCTCCAGTCACGCATTTCATTTCTGCTTTTCTTCCTCTGTGCTTCTTTGTTGACGCTAACAGTCAGCAATGTTTTAAAAACATTCATGCTAAAAACCAAAATATCACTACTGCGTTCCATCCCTCCTAGCTTCGCCCGGGACACTCAAGGCGGCACATCGCTTTGTTTGCCCATTTGCCCGGTTTTCCACTCACGTGCCGCGTGTACCTCGCGACGCTTGCATCAGCAAACCCTTTTATTTACTCCTTTATTTGTGCACCACGCCAAGCTCTGCGAATGCAAACTCACTTTTCCAGCAGCTGTGAGAGAGCAGGCAAAGATTAAAAAGAAATAAATAAATCAATGTTAGAGGTTCTATTGCTTTGGAGGCGGGGGCGAGCTCATTTTTCTATAGCTATTTATTTTGTATAGTTAAATACCAATTATTGTCTTTTCTAAGACACAGGTTTACTAAATAGAGTGTATTTCTTTCACAACTGTTGCAATAACAACTAAATTTGAAGTCAAAATGTGTTGAATTGATGGTGAAAAAAGTTAGGGTCTTTCTGAAAAACAATATAAACAGTATTTCCATTGTTTGACTACTCAGGGGCTGCGAAGCTTCCTGAACCCCGATGCTCAGCCTGCTGAGAGAGCTTTGGCCATCGCTCCAGCCCAGCCGGGGAGGGCTTCCCAGTACCGGCCCCTGCACAAACCAGCGCCGGCAGCACGCGTTTGCCCTTGGAGAAAGAACTGGCCAAGATCCTTTCATGTTCTATTTGTCGCCACAACCCACGGGTTCACACCAAGGAAATTCATGCACAACTCCAACTGCTCGAGGTAGTGGTTATATACATACAAAAATAAATAAATGAGGGAGGCACTGAGAACGGATGACTTTTCTGTCCTCTTTCTCTGCCTTTAAAAAGGCTTCTTGTGGTATGGAGAAGGGCTTCTCGCTGGCTCCGTTTTCCTCAGGAGCCATTTTGTGATTTTTTCCTACGCTTAAAACGTGGAATTTTACAGGAGCCTTCTTAAATAGTATAAACTCATAAATCCCTCCCTCTAATAATATTGAAGTGCTGCTTGTGAGTGACTGAACAGAGAAAAAATGGGGACAACACACTCACGGCAGCTCCATGGGCAAAAAAAAAAGTCCCCCTGGAGAGGCCGGCACGGTGGGGTTCACAGATGAAGCAGCAGCTACCAAGCCATTCAACACGTGCTGACACCAGCCCTCAAAGCTTTATCTCCTCGCAAGAGCTGGCAGCCAACGTGCACGTTGACTCGTCCCCCTGATCCCAAGCAGCCCAGCTTTGGTGGCTCCATCACTTGAGGACCGTGAGGGGGAGGTGGCTCTCCCGGTGGGCAGGGCAGCCCGGCAAGTTGTTTGAAGCAGGGTAACGCGTGCTGGGATGTGTCACACCACACTGATTTCAAGACCAAAATCTTGACCGCACTGGCTACCCATATGGGAGCAGAAGAGGAAGTTGATGGAGCGGGTTTGACACGATAGGTTAAACTCAGTCCCCCGCCCCCAGTAAACCATACAGTAAATCTTTTTACACTGTAAAAGCAAAATAGAATTGCTTACCATTTGGTCTTAAAAAATAGGATTTATGCTTAAAATACAGCAAAAAACCCAGAACATAGCGCAGCTCTAAAAGTTAAGCATCCAGATCTACAAAGACTTTTAAAATTAATTTTCCCGCTGTGTTGTTTGCAAGAGCAGTACACTTAAATGGCCACGACTCGTTCAGTGACACCCAGAGGTACCATGCAAGTGCTATGGAATGGTGCAAGTAATTCAAAGTTCTTTGATTAAATCTAACATAATTGCACATAACTGGAAAAAATCACAGCAAGTTGGCTCCGCATATTGCATTGCATAAATCAGAAGCGATTCCCACAAAATCTATCCTTTCCAGACTATTTTATCTAAGCAACATATAGCTGTTACAACAATTTTTGAGTGATTCTGATTCTCGTTGTGGTATAATGAGTAATGAAGAAAGCACGTTTTTTATTCTGGTTTGCACTGATGAGATGTGTTTCTTCTTTGACTAAACCCTCGGTGACTCAGTTCTGCCGCTTCACAACAATGAGTTCTCATGTTTCCCTCTGCACAGAAAAAAAAATAAGTCTTCAACTATCCCGTTCTTGGCTCAAACCGAAGGGAAGACCTTGAGAGCTCCTATAATTCATGCTCCTCGTTGCAGAGTAAGACCCTACAACGCCAAGGTGTTGTGCTAACTTGGAGGAGCCCCAGACCCCTCAGACAGACACCAGCACCCCAAAACACTGCCTGAAGACAGAAGTGCCCCAAAACTGAGTTCTCTGCAGGAAAAAAAAAAAAAAAATGTCACCAGGAGCTTGAGGAACGTTTCTCGCTAGATGCAGGAGAAGATGGGCTTGGCCAGAGCGACTTCCCTCAAAACTCAAAAGCTGAGCAACAGACTCCTGCAGGCATCTCCCTCTGACGTTCCCAGGAAGGGCAACCACAAAAACTGCTTCTCGCAGCGAAAGGAGAACAGGCCTTTTTCTCTGCTCTGCACCCCATTTTCAGACTTAAGTTTCTCTTTCCAGTAACACGCAATGCAAAGGCTTTGTGCTACGTGGGGCCTAATATTTTCAGGCCTGGAGACTTAATTACATTCTTCTCTAATTGGCACATGGTACTAAAGCATAAATATTAATAACATTAACCAAAAAAAGACCCTGATTGAGACGGCAAGCTGAAGACCGAATCAATAAATCAACAGTAATCTTTTTTCTTAATCACAGCAGCTACTCCACCCTTTTTATTGATCTTTTTCCTTTTTTTTTTGCTTTATTTCACTATAATCTCCCGAATCTTGATTGAATTAGCTCAAAACAATCGCACACCTAGCCAGGATAAGCCACGCTTTAGCTAAAACCCGTCTCGCGGTAGCAGCTGCACAGTGAGTTGCATGATGCTGTTGAGACCAACCTTTTATTTCTTAGCTTCTCCCTTCTCCTGGTGCTCATCCCTGAATCCACAAACCAAGCAAAATTCGGCAGATTGGTGGCCAGTCAAAATTTTCTCTGTCTAGGAAAGAGGTAACGGTGCTAGATCTGACCTCCCCCCCAGCCACGATGATTTATTCATGCACAGGTTTCAAAGGAACCTTCATTTAACTACCCTACTGGAATCTGAAAGCTAGTGAGAAAACCAAACCATGGATCTTCTTTAGGCATATCTCTTGATCAAATATTTTACTCCAATGTTCTCTACAGCATCATTAAGGTACTTGCACATGTTCACCCCAAGTATAAATCTTCAGCATATCCTACCTGCCTCTGCAGCAGCCTTCCTGGAAACGGCTTTATTGTGTTCTAGTAAACTTCACTCGTGTTATTTATTCTCCTTTAAAAGAGAAGTTACACTTCACTCTATTCGTTCCCAGCAAAGACAAGTTTCTGCCTATCAAAAGACAAGTTTACTGCAAGGACTCTTGTAATAATACTGATAATGGGTAGAAATTACACATTTTATAAGGGAGAAGACAAAGCACTTCATGTTTTATAATAGTTGTGCTGATATCATAGTTTCACCAAACTGTGCTTTCATACAAAATTATAGCCTTCCCTCCCGAGTGACCCAACCTGCAGCTATTTAGGATAGATATAACGGGGCATACTGTCAACTACAAATCAAGAGATGCACTGGCTTCGATGGAGATTTTGCAATTGGCTTCCAAAGACTTATAAAGTGACGATCTGACCCCACATTTTCAGTAAAGGGCTGAAACGTGCTACTGAAAGGAAACCAAGCAGGCTAGGAAAATCACCAAATAAAACTTTATAAACTGGCAAAACTAAAGAGCCTTCAGGTCACGAGCTGAAAAGGATCTCGTGTTTTAATAAACAGACAGTAATTACAAATATTACTGAACAAAGGAAAAGGAAACCGAAACACGCCGAGAAAGATAATCAAGTAAGAAATGTGCTTATAGGATGCCAGCCTAACTGATTAAAGATCTTCAGAAAGCACGATATCCCACCGAGAGCCGTTAGTCTTTATCTGGATCCTTACACACACCCACACCCCTGCCAACATCAGATCTGAGGATCGCGAAGAGCCGGCCCATCCTTCTTCCTCACTACTTCTGTCCCTTTCTTTCGTGTATGCCCACTGCTGCTACTCACCACAGCCTCTTAAACGTATGCTACACAACCTTCATTTCGCTAACGCTGAAGCAAAAGGAAAGCTGCAACCAGTAATTATTTTGTTTTTCCTTACTTCCCCCCCCCAAGTAAAACGAAGCAAGGGAAGAAATCCCAGGCCGAGTGGCTTTTCAGAAGCAGTAGGTCCCTGAGCTGGGCGAGATATACAAATGGTACAACATGACTCACGAACATCATCTAGCAGGTAAGGGCAAACAAACAGCAGTAGCTAGTTAATGATGATCTGCAGTAATGGGGAGACTTGTTACCATGTAAGTAAGTAACCTGCCACACCGGGGATACAAATGGTCTCCGATTTGATAGCCCCTACTGCACGGAGGAGCGTTATCAATGTGCCAGCCCGCTCAGATGAATGGAGTACTACTTCCCTGTGCTGCTGCTGTCACTTTCCGTGTCCGTCAGCCCCTTTCTTAAACCGATTGCTATTTTTATTACACTCCTTAAAATATGAAGCAGGAGACTCCTTTTCCTGAAACACACCGGCTAGATAGATAACGCCTTTTAAATAATATTCTTTTCTCGCTGGCCCTGATCCTTGCGATGTTGTTGCTTACTTTGGAGGGGGAAACAAAATAAAAGTGGCAAGCCCTATCTCTCCATTCCAAAGGGAGTGGTTTCCCAAGAAAAGCATAGTTTTGTTCCCTTGCTATTTCCTTTCGGCACTGCAGACAAGCAGGCAGCAGACCCGCCACTAAAACTGACCCCGGCAGCTGGGAAACAACGCTCATGGGTACAGAAAATANGGATTCAAAAATGTTCTCCCCGCATTTCTGTAAAAATGAAATCCCGCGGCTGGTAGAGCACACTGGTTCCTNTGGGGGCAGCAGGTGGGAATTTGGGGGTGGTGGGGTGGGGATCATCTAGATTGTTAATGGGACTTACCACTTCTACATTCTGGATTTGGTAGGAGAAGAGGAACTATGGGGGAACAGGCTCTTTAAAGTCTAAAATGAGGTGAGATGCTATTGAAAAGGCAAATAACTTCCAGCCTTATTTTAAGAACTAGAATTGTGTTTCCTGCTTCCATTGCTGCAGTTCTTCTGGAAAGGAAGTTGCCCGCAAGTAACAGATAAAATACAGAAAACCTTGTGGATTCAAAAATGTTCTCCCCGCATTTCTGTAAAAATGAAATCCCGCGGCTGGTAGAGCACACTGGTTCCTCTGTAGAAGACACA
>VXBO01007135.1:2115251-2178646 GCA_013400135.1 Rhinoptilus africanus
CGGGGGCGGGAGGAAAGCGCTCGCTAATACAATAGGTGATTGTCCTCCGAGATCTACCACATATGTTACTCCAAGGGCTCTCAACCTTAAACTTGGAAAGTCTAAGACACTGGAGCCACGATATATAAAGTAAGACCCAAGTTCCAAATATTTGATTTAGCAAAGTAAATATGGTTGTTTTTATTGGGTGCAACTAGCATTTTTCACAGAGTGAAGAATTATGGTAAACATCTGCTAATCATACTCACAAAAGAGGTCATTGTGTTTAAATCCAAGGTCATATTAATAGCTATATTTAATTAATAAAACCCAACAGTAATATTACCCAAGTTTCCAACAACGTCTGTTTCCTGACACTCAAGGACCTATTCATTAACGGACAACTTATATTGGTTTTTCTTGATATTGCTGCTAAATTCTTACAAAGCTTTTAGGCCATACAACAGAGGTCTGACTTAGAAGTAAACTGCATCATGTTATGCTATATGTCTCTGGGGTGTTTTACCATGTGGGCGCAGTTTGTGAACACATGCGCTAACAAAAATACTGGAATACGTGATATTCCACGAAGGTGGTCTTGCATTTCCAGGTTTCCATGTCTTCTTTCACGCAACGGGACAGGTAAGATCACCACGTGCGCTTCTGAACGAGGAGATAATGGTCTTCGTTGAGTCATTTACTGCCCAGACGTAAGTTAGGGCTGCACCTGCATTTTCATGAGAGCTTTTGGGCTTGAAAAGAACGAAAAATCCTAGCTTTTCAAGAAACATTGGATTTCCTTTGTACTGCCAGCCCACCCCCGGTTAGATCTGGAAGGGCAATTTCTCAACGTGTTTACAAGTTGCACAGCCCTGGTGAATTATTGCCCAAAGAGCACTGAGTGTTTCGATAGTTCCAGTTCATTTTGCCTGTTAAGAAACCTGCTGTTGAAACGTTGATCTCAAACAGAAAAATGAACCTGGTTTTCGCTTACTCAGGTGTTAAACAGCCCAGCTTTTTTCAAATCTCAGGTGGTGTCCTGGATGAAACTGATACAAACGAGAAATGAATCAGGTCTTAGATCTTCTAATGTTCGATTGCTTAAATTTAAGGAAGTGGAGATCTACTGAAAAGTAGGTTTTCTTGCACACCCAGACCTCCTCATGTAACTGCAGTCATTGATGTTTATAGATTTTTTTTTTTCTGTGAAAGATAAATCTAGCTTGTTGCATGAAAAATCCTTGAATGCACCGATGTTTATTCACCAAATTTCCATATCCTTTACACTTGAAGTTATTTTCTCTTTTCCACAATGTATGTGAAAACCATGACATTTTATATATGCTACACAAGTTCCTCACACCATACTGCACTATCTCCGTCTTATTATATATATTGCAGTGATGCCATTTCCAATTCATTACAGAACACCACACGCTGTTCTGTACCAGATGTCCTAGCTTCGGCAGGACAAAGTTATTTTCTGCCCAACAAGTCCTGAAGGCAAAACAGTTGTTCCTGCATCTTTGTATACGGCCAGGCCGTTTCCCTACTTGGGGCAGGCTTCCACCCCAGCAGACACAGGTGCTTTGTCTTACCCTATTTTTAGACAATTTGCCACCAAAGACAACTGCGGACACCTGTAATGTACAAAGCCATACCACTGGCGAGCGGCTCCTGGTATAAAGAAATCTGGACACGAGAGGACAGCCTGATAACTCAGGGCTCAGACGGCCCTCCTGTCTTTCATGGCTTCATGCCACACCAGGTGGATACTCTCAACATCTCCTGCCCTCGTATCTACAGCCCAAACATTTTCCAGAAGCCTGGATTTGTTCATCACGATACAGCCTTGGCACAGGAGCAACGAAAGCAGAAAAACCCACCCTATCTGCAGCTTAGTGCGTGTCATGGGCCTACAGCACCCCTAAACCTCCTGTCAAAAGCAGAGAGGTGGTCAGAAGCTGTTCAGTGAGCTCTGTGCAACGCTCCTCAGCACCTTCCCATTATCCCGGGGACACATGGAGACCTTCTGACAAGCAAAAATGAACCAGAGGTATGTTGTGAGAGGGCCTTGATGTGAGGAGCTGAGAGGGAGAGCAGCTGGAGAAGGACGGAGCAGGGGGAGAAGAGAGGAGAGCTGAGAGAGACGTTATCCTTTACCCTCCTCTGCAAATACACGTGGGCACCGTGGCACTGGACAAGGCCAGGGAAATACCAGTGCTCTGGATAGAAGCCTCCAAGTCCAGTTCCTCAAGTCAAGGTCCCAAGAATGAACTTCTCCCAGGTTCAGAATTTAAGAGTCAGAGGAAGGACCACACCAGGCTGGACTAAATTCAAGGTTGGGTTCCTCATACCGGCAGCCTCTCGGTGGAACAGAAAGATAAAATAGGAGGTGAGCTTACACATAAATTCATAGCTTTGGGTAGTAAGTTGCAAGAGCGTAAGTCAGTCATGGGTAATAAATCTTAGGCTAAAGTAATTCATTAGCCATTTTGGCATCACACATGAAGTGCATTACTTTGATCTGATGTATTTCAGTGCACTCTGCTATCATCTGCACTGACTGCGCTTTGTTGAGATGAAGGGCTTTTTAATCCAAATCAGAAAGTGATGCTTCTGCACTGATGCTCTAATTTAGGAATTAACAGACTTACAGCTAATCAGATCTCATCATACCTCCCCTAAGGCCCCAAATGTGGGAAACAACAGAAGAAAGGACCAAAGGTGCCTCAAGACAGCATCTAAATTCGTTTCTACAGTTTTGTGTGTTCAAACCCATGCATTCGTATGTGTGAAACTGGTGAGAAACATGATCTTGTGGTTGAAGTAGATGCAGGGAAACCAGGAGGCCTGAGGTCTGCTTCCACCCCTCCATCTCTTTGGGCAAATTATGCAGGACTTGATTTTCAAAAGCAGCCTACAGAAGAACGCATGTAACACCATCCAACACAGATAACTTATTGCATTGCACATGCCTCTTACACAGCTGTCCCCTGACCTCTGTTCCAAACAGTATTCCCGCCGCAGAGATGGGGCAGGAAAGCTCTCGCTCCCAGCGTCACTGCATGGCCCCACATATTCACCTCCAGAGTCATGACGTTTGGATCAAAACACACGGGACTGGGTAACCCTTCTCCAAATCCACACCGAAGGCAGAGCGTCGTGCCCACAAACAAGTAGGAGAACAACCACAGATCACTGGGGAACATTAGCACACTAAGAACGGAAAAGAAAAGGTAGAAACCATTTTTACCGAGCGCAAGACAGCCTTGGGCACATAGTTAGCTCCTCTCCGGCAGCCACGCTGCTTTGCCAAGTGCCCGTCCCCTGGTCGGCAGCTGCCGGGGCAGCCGCCTACGAGGGACGGCACGTCCAGCCCGAGGCAGCTGAGCCCACACAATTAACATTTCAACATTCGTGCAATTGCTGCATCGCAAAACCTCAGCATTCATCATTTTGTCATACCAGTTAACCCAAAGTAAGTTAGCCTGAAATTTTTGGTACGGGCTGCCTTGCTGCTGGCTCTCCAAGTCCTGCGTGCCCACTGAAGGATTAGTCAGTTGAGACATTCAATTTAGCAAAGGGTTTGCTTCTTTGTAATCCCCGTAGTCATTGGGTTGAGCCGATCAAAGGCCACACTAACTCTTTAGCTTGGAAAGCACAACCCTGCATTAACAGAGGTGCAGTCACACTCAGGATGTTTTCAAAGCAGATGAATTCACAAACCATGGGCAGCGCGCTCCTGCCCATGGTTACAGAGGGATTACCCAAGGTTTCTCCAGCTGTTGGCTCATCCCCGACCTCCATTTTCTTCATGCCTGTGGTCAGACCAAAGCTAGTGGCGAAGGCAGCACGCAAGCTTGCCAGCAGCTGAAGGTTTGCCACCAGCTCTTTGGAAAATGCCTAACCGTCAGCACGGGGAGCTGGGCAGGAGCCACCCGGATCCTACCCACCGCCTGGGGACACCACACCGCTTCCTGGTGGCACAAAGTACCCCCTTCATGCCCACCTGCAGCTTTGCTCTCGCCCTGTCCAAACACAGCTGGAGAGCGCAGCGGGGAGAGGGTTCAGTCCAGAACATACCCTTCCCTCACCCTGCCCTGGAAAAAGCAGCCGGGACAGGGCCAGCCTGATCCTGACCTGCAGGAGCCGCATCAACACCAGCAGAAACAGAGCCTTCTGCACAGCCCACACCAGCACCAGCATGGAAGCCGTCAAACCTGAAATATTGCTGAATTTCCCCTTCACCCTTCCCATGGATGTCCGCCTAGAAATACTGTTTTCGAACTAGAGGATTAACTATCCACTACGAGACTGTCAAGCCCCGTCTGTATGCAGTCCTGAGTAATGTGCTCTGGGCAATCCTGCTTTAGCAGGGAGTTGGACTAGATGATCTCTAGAGGTCCCTTCCAACCAACTCTGAAATCCCGTGAAATAGCCGGCATGCCTGCCCGCAGTTTCAGACCTGCATAGAGCACCATTCCTCCCCACCCCCCAGAAGTTTCTACCCTATTTGCCGCATCTTTAACTTCCCAAAAGCAGAGTTAAAGCTGGTCCAAGAAAACCAAAAGGACAGCGCAGGAAAACGCAAAGCGCACGCACTGTAACATCTCCAAACGAGGTGCCCCCGCACAGGGATGCTGAGCAGAGGCCTTTCCAGGCTTAAGGAATTTATTCCTCATGCCAGCTTGTATTTTCTATGTAAATTCCTGCAGCTGCCTTGAAAGGAACCGCAGGTCTCTGTTAAGCCAAACTTTCTTTGTGAGTTAAGAGTAAAATGCACAAACTTGCTGCTTAAGTATTAAATGTATGTGTTTTTAGTGCAGCATGAACAGGGGGTTTTGTACGGCAAACAAGAGCTCACAGAGCCAGGGAAGTGTTTATAAACATAACACTTACTCTTGTATAATATATGTATTTTGCTTTAATAGAAACAGAACCTGATAATTCAGTATCAAAAATCACAGCACAAAATTTGTATGTTTTTCTCAAGACTCAAATTCTAACTCATTTTCCATGCTGTAGCCTAAAGCTCCTGCTCACTGCAAACAGGACATTGTTTTCTTGGTTTTTCTTTTTAAACAGCACGGAAAGACAAAAAAAAAATAGCAGAGGGTGTCACTGCAAACACATCAACATGTACCATAAAAATGAAAACAAACCTGATTAACTCAGCTTAACTAAAGCTTCCAAGTTCCTTATCAGTACCTGGGACGTATCTGGAAGGGAGCTTTCCCACCCCAAAAGGAAGTGCCAGGGGTGTTCCCCGCTCCCAAGGGTAGGCAAGGTTGGGTGGTTTGTCCTGTTGTGATTTAAATACGATGTGATCCTTATTCAGTGCTATAAAGTCTGCTCCGAGCATGCCAGTACATGTCAGCTTTCCCTTCACTCTGTAAGACAACATCCGCCTCCATGCAGGGTTCAAAAATATTTGATGATTTAAGGCAGCTTGCTGCACTTAGGTTAGAACACAACGCAGACTGCAGCGCTCACTATCAGAATCAGCATTCCCCCCACCTTGTGAATACATATATTTAGATCAAATAGGCTTTTGGCATCATTTTTACATGCCTACATCCAAGCCTACTGGTACTAGAAATCCTCTCTTCAGTATCATCATCATCTGAGGGTAAAGACATGAGACTTCCCATTCTCCAAGGGCTGCCAGTCTCCTTAAACATAAATCTGCTCTTCTGCAAAAGGCACAATCTCTAAGGATTTCTATCGCAAAAGAACAAGGAAAATAGCCCAATAACTGAGAAAATGGAGCAGTTTCACAGATTGGCGTGTTAAAGTAATATAAAGCAATTATGTGGTTGGGTGAAGGTAAGGAGGGGAGCAAAGGCAGAAGAAGTTAAGGGGGTTTGGAACTGAAGGGAGAGTCTGGTTCAGGACTACAGCAGCATCCTCAGGAATCGCAGCCTGGGGACGGCTGCTCGGGACACAACAGACAGTGACGTGGTGGGCAGATCCCCGCCGCGCTCCAGAGCAACCTCCAGTTATCAAAACCATACAGAAACATCCAGCTATGAGGGGGAGAAGAAAGCACTAGACTTTTTGAGAAGTGCCATAAGCTCAATTCTGACAATGGCCAAATCGTGACAAAACCTCCTATGTTTTTCTGAACAATTAAGCAATTCATAGTATATTTGATTCACACATGTTTTGGTTTTTTCCCACAACTGAGTGTGTAATTTTGTCTTGTTGAACAGGCACCGAGTAGCACTATCCCACAGGTATAATTTCATTATGTCTCTAAATGCCACGCGCAGGGCAGCCGCATACACAGCACGTGTGAGGTAGTGGGTGGTCTTATTTCCAATGCTGAAATATCTAAACCACAATAAGATGGCTGGTTAAATACAAAGTCCCAACTTTAGCTCTGCTTCTAGAGCCTCAGAGGTTTACGTTTTCCAAGGTGATGGGAACCAGAGCCCCAGCTACCCGACCTGGCACTGCCCGACTGATTTTAGAGCCTCTGGGCATCTGGTGCCATGCTTTGGGGATATATCCCAGTTATTAACTGCTCGGCTATGAGCTGTCAGCTTACGGCAGGCACTTTATATTTAAGAAAGCGATGAGAATCATTAAGGCAGGATTGAAGCGTGAGCGCAGAGAACATATTTGGTTAATAATATTAGCAAATATCCAAGCCTTGGCCTCACCGTTTCCTAAGAGGCGTTGGGAAACCGTCCGGGGGGAATGCGTTGCCTAGGGCCCCGACTTCACAGAAAGGCAGAATGGCAGGGAAATAAGTGTCCAGCTTAAAAAAAACCCAACCAAACAAGGTGCTGCTGCCCTGCCCGTGCTGCTTCTGGAGACTGGAGCATCGTCAGGCTGGGGGAGAGGGCTTTGTGCTAGGAGTGGGTCTGCTGGCGTGCGGCAACAGGGAGTTCAGATTAACAAGCTTTTAAGGCAACTCTGATGTGCGAAATCACTCTTGCCCCTTTCTTCAGTTGCACATAAAAGACTGTAAGGTGCACACGGTGAAGGCGAGGACACAGCAAAGAGGCACTGAAACTTCAGCAAAAAGGCACGTCACAGTACTACCCCGATAAAGACTTAACACGAGTATTACTCAGAACAGGATCTGCCCAAATACACTGGATATACAGCACACAACAACAAAGTTTTCTTTCCCAGGATTAACTGAAGAGCGCAATTTTCTCTCTTTTTTTCAATATGACTGTGTAAAAGCAAACCTGCTTGCAGAAATTACTTGCATTTTAAACGTTATTGCTAATCTGCGATACAGCGTGTGTTTCCCTAGCAAAGTCATTAAAACGTGCGCGGGTCAGGATGCTGAGGCTGCACTTGTGCTTCTTTATAGTTACAATATTAGTAAAGTATTTACTACATTGACTACCACCTACTTTAAGTTAAATTTGCTGACAGATAAACCGAGCATAACCTCTGGCATTTTCAGACGTTTTCTTATGAATAGATATATTTTGCGTGTTTTTGCATGCTAGGCCCTTTCCAAAATGCTGATTTGATCTCTGATATGAAGGCTTACTCACCCCCTTGAAGGTACAAAAGAAAGGGAGCAGTAGCTTGCACGTGGGTGAACGAGACTTCAATATATAGAAAGCACAAAACTTACTCTTGTTAGTTTATTTTAGATTCAAATGCCGTAAAAGAGCACTAAATATTCCGTACTGTTTCTGCATTGGTTGAAAAACTCAGCTGAGGAAAGATTTAAAAGGAGGAGATATAAAAAGAATATTATTTGCATAGTCATAAATCATTATAAAACAATTATTCTGTAGCAAAAAAGCACTCGTTTCACAAGGGCAATCCAGCTTCAAGAGAGTGCACTATCTGTTAGCATCCTAGTCTCAAAACAGACATCTCTGGACAGATTTGTTACAGTTTTGTAGATGCTAATGTGTAAACAGATTGTAAAATTATTTTTGGGCCTATAATAGGATTTAATGTGTTTAAGAGGTAGTCTTATACCTCTTTAACAAAGAGGCTTACAATATGGTAAGAATGTATCACAAAAAATATAATGCTTTTAACAGATAAATCCTCTTGGCAAAGGCTGTAATCTTTCAAACTTAATTGGTGAACTCATTAACGAACAACTGCCACTACAAGAAGAAAGACTATTGTCAGCGACTTATCGGGCAATGAGATAACAAACTTAATTATATTGTTTTCAGTGGATTTACATTTGCTTCCTTGAGGACACTAGATTTTTCTAAACATTATTTCCTCGGCTATGTACAATTTTCCCCCTCCCCGTACGAGAAAAGCAAAGCCATTTACAACAAATAAGCAAAGAGGAAAAAAACACCCAAAAAGCATCACAGCTTTGAACTAAGCACAACGCAGCCCCAAAACTTCTGTCTTTATTATCTACTTGTAAAAAGTTATAAGCCCGTAAACTAGTTAATTTATGAGCCATGTTAATCATTTGTTCCCATTTGATCTGAGGTTTAGCAAACACGGTTTCCTGGGACGTAGGAGGATAATTTGCAGGTCCAGCTTGGCTCCGGAGGGGGCACTAACTAATTTGACACCGTAACATGACATCGATGGCAGGCACACACTAATGACCGAACTGCTCGATGCTCCTGTCAGCCTGTCGCCGCAGTGAAAAGCAAGTTTCTTCTTATTGCCAAAAAAAAAAAGTGCAGAGTGGTCCTACTAATTATTCAGACATGCACTATAATGAGAATCTTAGTGCTCCCTCCCAACATACGAACCGCTCACTAAAGCTCCCATTTGTCTGATACGGTGCCTGATTAGAATTTGTTTCCTGAATAGTAAAACCACAGCTTAAAACAAAGCAGAAAGGATAAACAGCCTTTTATTCTGCATAAAACTCAGAAAGTGGCCATTTTGGTTTCAAGCTGGTTTTTTTGTCATTTATTTTCACCAGAAGAATAGAAAATTGGATTAATTTTTAATAGTACTTCTCAAACAACAGATACATCTGCATGGAGTTTTACTGTCTGGATCAGTCAGGACATAAATTCTGTGGACAAAGGGTGGCTCAGAAGGTATTTTCTTTTCTTTCTCTTGTGAGAAATTACATTTTCTAGAACAGAAACTTGTACCAGACAAATAACAGGTTGAAAAAACCAAAACAAGTGTCTGCTCTGTCTAGATTATATTGTTGGAACCGATTCCTGAAGATGAACTTTGAAAGCTCAGAAGGACTTTATGTATCGCTGAATGATCCAGATATAAAAACAGGGGGGAAAAAAGAGAGTAAGAAAAGTTAAACGATGTTTTCTAGAATCTGTATTTATTCCTCACTTTAGGTCCTCATCCAGCACAGACAACAGAGTGTCCTTCAGCTCCCTACCTATACTGCTGTTTACAACTCTGATTTTCAAAAGCCTCTCTGCAGCAATGCAGAACTGCAATCCCCAAAGAGGCAAAGGGACCTACCGGCCTATGTCATGTGTTAAATACACAGACCGAAGATACGTTACCACCCTGTAAAAGCGCCTGAATTTCTAAGGATAACACTTAGCTCTTTCTGAAAAGCAAACCCTTCTAAGAGCGTTTCAAGTGGGCCACCCAAAGCCGAGCACACGCTACTGAGTCATTTAGAAAAACGTAATAAACTCGAAAGTGTTATACACAAAGGTGAAGGAGACACGCGCTCCTCTACCACCCCAGGACAGTTTGAAAGCCATTACCAGTTAATAGCTCTCTAGTGGTCTCCAGGAATTCAATCAGTGGCCTCCCCTCAGATGCCGTATCTGCGCTGGAAAAGCCACAGCTATATTAAGAACATATTGGCAGCCAGTGGCTGGGGGGTCCCGCGGCGCAGACCCCATCAGGCTCGGGGCTCTCCCTCCTGCCCTGCCTTCGCCCTCCTGGCTGCTCCTCAGCCTGCATTTCGGAGGGGGGTTCATTCACACGGAGCCCAGTGCCTACAGTTCTCGTGTTGTTAGGGTTCATCACCCCTTTTTCACAGGGGGAGGAGAGCAAAGGGGCTGCTGTGCTGCGTCAGGGCGCAGCAGGTCATGCCCACCACGCTCAGAGCCACGCACCCGAGTGTCCCCTCCGCCCGGCACCGGGGTCCCTTGGCAAAGCACGCGCTACCTGGAGAAACCATGGTGCAGCAGAGCACCGGGCACTTCGCCCGTGGCCCCGAATATTCCAGTTAAATTTATGTTTGAATAACTTTTTACCAACTGCATCGCCACCAATCTATTAGAGCGGCACAACTTCCGAGATAAAAGCGAAAGTACATGTTTGGAGAGCCAAGCCCCATGTAACGTAAATACTGGGTACACGCTGGTACATGTCATTTTGCAGCGCAACATGTGAAGGGCACATGAATCATTAGCGAGAGAACAACCCTGGCACCTACCCCAGAAATACCTCAGTCAGCACCCAGCAGGAAAGAAAAGATTAAAAAAAAAAAATAAAATCCCAGAATCATAAACCACGGCTCAGCTCCCACAGAAAGATACACTTAACAGCGTTCATCTCTTTGGAAAATAGAGGTACTGTATCCAAGATACGGCACCGCTAACATTTTCCACATGGCTGGGGACGGATCGGTGAGTGGCCTTCTCCTAAACAACAGCATCTCTACCTGCCAGCTGTTGGAAAAATGAAGACATGATGCATTTCACACTCTGTTCTCATAAACCCCCAGTATTAATTCAGACAGAGGAGGAGACGAGAGAGTCACCAAGTTTATTTCAAACCAGATTATGCCATGTTCGACCATGTTGTGCGGCCACGCTGCAGTAGCCTCCTCGCCCAGCACGCCGGAGTGTGAAGAACGATCCTTTTATATCCACAGCATGACTTGGCCAACTTCAAAATGCAACAACTAACAACTCCAACGTCCTTCTGTCAGTTTAACTGCTAATTTGCAATAGATTCGGTTACACTTCCCGTTTAAGGCAAGTTCTCCCTGAGCGCTGGCTAAGAAATCTTGGGCAAGAGGAAGCAGCAACCACCAAAGAATTAAAAAGAGAAAAAAAACCCCAAACACACACACACACCCATCCCGACCTAAATCTCCCCCACAACTTCAGAAAAGGAGGCTGGAGGCCTCCTGCTGCCCCCCGGGTCTGCAGATGGAGGATGGCAGCAGCCCTGCAGTCTGGAGGGGCCCTCTGACGCGTCGGGGTCTGCCCTGAGGCTAGAGAGACGCTGTGGCCAGGGCAGCCCCGGCGGCAGGAGCACCCGCAAGGAAGCGCCCTCCCTTCCCTGCCAGCTCCCTCTGCCTCCAAAGGTGACTCAGAGGTAGGTGAGGCATGAAGGATGCCGATCCCTATGAGAGCACGGATGGAGGAGAGACTCACCCTCTGTCAGGATGAGGAGCGGCTTGCGGGATGGATTCAGATCACAAACCTCCCTGATCCTGGTGCTCAGGTGGGGTTTCCACACGAGATGGTTCAATCGGCACAACCTGGCTCCCCGGGCCATGGGCAGGGGCTCTCTGTGGCAGCCCCACCAACCCGCCTGGAAGACCCTTCCTCAGGTCTCAAAGGCAGCAAAGTGAGGAAGATCTTCAGCAGTATAACTTATCTGTAACGTGAGCTGCTGAATGAACTGAAACACGTGGGAACAGACTGGGAATTACTTAGGTCTTTAAAATTGGTGAAGTTGTGTGGGTTGGTAAAAGGACCATAATTAATCAGGATCAAAGTAAACATGTGGTTTGGGAAAGGCCCTTTCAGTCTGCATTATAGCGTTCAACCCTCCATGTCTCTCTACTCACTCAAAACTGCACTTTAAAGCAGCCTTTCCCCCCTTTTCTGCTACAGCAAGAAAAGACAAGGACTTGCATCACTCAGCTACCGGTCCCCGTGGGTACTTCTCTATGGCACGTGCTCTCTGCACAGTAAAGCAATAAAATAGTTTCACAAATTCATTGCAGAGCTTTATCACAAATGTTGTTTAGCTAACTATTGAATAAGAAAGACTAACCAAAGTTTACTATTTTTCTTCCTTCTTTCATACTACGGTTGGTCACACGGAAGAAGTGCTCCTTCCAGTGTGGCCTAGACTGTGCAAAAATCTATGTATGAATTCACTAAAAAGACTAGCTTCAGGCCAGGAATAAATCACTAGGTAAAATAAAGTAAGTAATAGTTTCAACTGCACTGATCCAAACAATCAGCAATCCCTCACAACCCTCTGCTTGCCCTTCCAGGGACACCGACTGACAGATCCCAGCCGGGTGAAGGAGACAAAGTACAACTGCAAGAAGGCAACTAGACAGAAGAGCAGGAAGGTTTCCTTTATCTCAACAAGCAAGCTGTGAAGAAGGGAACTGATGGTTACTGGTCCTGCGAAAGCCCACGGAGATTCCCTGGAGAAAAAGGGCTAAAGTGAATGTGTGTTAAATATGTAAGAGAAAGAAATACTGGTAGAAGAATCATCTTGATGCCTCTTCAAAAGGCACCACCTCTGCTTGCCACTTCTTCTCATCCTTTTTCAGGCACCACCAAATGACACTAAACACACAGAACCACAGAATGGTTTGGGTTGGAAGGGGCTTTAAAGATCTTCCAGTTGCAACTCCCCTGCCCTGGGCAGGGACACCTCCCACCAGCCCAGGCTGCTCCAAGCCCCGTCCAACCTGGCCTTGAACCCCTCCAGGGATGGGGCAGCCACAGCTTCTCTGGGCAACCTGGGCCAGGGGCTCACCACCCTCAGAGTAAAGAATTTCTTCCTAATATCTGATCTAAATCATCCCTCTTTCAGTTCAAAACCGTTACCCCTCATTCTATCACTACGCTCCCTGATAAAGAGTCTGTCTGTGTGTGGGGGACATTTAAAGTAAGAGTCAAAATATCAATTCCCCAAGAGGATCAGAAGTTATATGAGAAGGTCTCTCCTCCCTGACAAAACTACTCTGGTTTTTTAGCCTTCTCCGAGAAAGACAGTGGACAGGCTACAGCCCAGTGGTGAGGGCACGGGGTACCTGATGACCAGCCCCGGGACAAGCATCGCACTGGGGGGACAGAGGAGCCTTTGCCGTAACCCAAAGCAGATGCTGGCTGAGGTTAGCGAAGCTCCTGCCTTCACACACAACAGTGTTTTATTTCAGAAGAGAAAGAGACAGGTTTGTGGTGATGTTGCCCTTAGGCTTCTGGGATTTTGTTTGTTTGTTTTTTTAAATAATTTAGCAAGTTATACCTCCACGTAACATATGAAGGTGATTTGATGTGGTAATTACCTATTACATTTGACAAGGTAATTAATGTGGCAAAATACCGCTGTACAATGTGCAAATTTAGTTTGCCATCATTAAAACATGTGTCTGCTTAGCAAACCGTTCTGCTCACAAGAAAAAGAAAGGGATGGAAAATTCCCGGCTGTGCACATTCTGCCATCCAGAAAGCGTATGGACTGACCTTCAGCTTCAAATATGCTCCTGCCCCAATAGACATTCTCTAGCAGGACCAGAGAACTCTAAAAACAAATAAAAACAAAATTAGCAACATCTTCCAGGAGCAGGACAGAACTTCTTTGAGATCTTTAGCACTCCAGCTAGAAACACCTGAGACTTTGGTGTCCATGTTTGCATACGGCTCAAGAATAAAATATCCTTGAAAAAATGTTTTCTTTTCAGAAATTCCCCTCCAACATGCCAGGTATATCAACCTGGAATGAAGGGTTGCACTACTCTTGGAAAATAAAGACCAGTAGCATCACTGAGGAGATGCTCAAAAATTTTCAATCACTTTAAGTGCTCTGATGACTTTGTCTCTAGATGAAGCCATCCGAGCATGCAGTGACGGAAAGGAGAAGTCAAAACCCCAAGTGCAAAGCTAAATACAAACTAACAGGAACAAAGTAAATACCATAAATATTATTACTGCTAAATAAATAAAATATTCCCGAGTACAGAATATAGTCAGAACATATACTTAGGCCTACAGAAAATAAAAACACGTTCTTGACTGAAGTGCCCAAAACCAAGTCGGGCACCTTCAGTGGTTATACCAAGACCTTCCCGGAGTTATCAAGCAGGATTAATACCTGCTTCCAGCTCAGATCTCTACTACTGCTGTTTTCACATTAGAATGTCCTAAACAGTTTACTGTTTGAAATGATCTCACATACACTAAGAGACTAACAAAGAATAAGAAATACCCACATACCAAACCCAAGTGATTTAGACGCAAAGGTATTCAATCTGTAATGCTATATTTAAGAATTTCCTATCTTCGTTCTTATGGACCATATCCTCAGTAACCTTTTAAGAAGAAAACCCAGACCCTACCTTGAAATCATCTTCATCGCCCTTGAAACACAGCAAGGACCTTCTAGCTGAAGGCACTTTTCAGTAGCTCTGCCTTTGCACTAGATGTAGTTCCATTGCAATAACCGCTAAATACACCAGAAAAACTCTTAAATCCGCCCAAACAAAAAAAGAAGGCTTGCACAACGAGTACCAAGGAATATCTCAAAGCTAAACAAATATCCTCCCACCCTTAATTCAAAGAAATTAAGGAAAGTACTTTCAGAGGAAGAAGGACCCCAAAGAAATCCTTAGGAGAAGATTAACTTCTTTCTGCTTAACGAGATGCAACCCATGTCATCGCACTCATTGCTCTGCTGTAGAGGACAAGACTCACATCCTTGGACACAGCGGTGGGGCACCAGCGGGGCTGATTACCCAGCTCCTGGGTACAGCGAGTGACACAGACGGACCTCCCTGCCCAGCGGACAACACCATGGGTTTCAGCAGCATCACCGAGCCGCATCCAGCGTTCCCCCCTCACCTTCCTTGCTCCCCGTGCCCAGGACCCCAGTGAGGCGCCTGCCAGGAGAAACGTGATCCCGGCTCCTTTCACACCCAGGCATGAAGTGTCAGAAGGGAGGAAAACTTCTCCTTTTCCTATTAGTAACAGAAGAACCTCCTACAGGTTCTTCTGTTACTAATAGTTTTGATTTTATTATGTGGAGGTGAGAAACAAAACCTGACATTTGACTGAACTGAGGGGGAAAAAAAAAGAAGAATAAGGAAAGAAAAAGAGTGTTTTCTGTGAGGGATACACATTTGAACGATTCAACAGGCTAAAGAGTCTTGGCTCTTGGTTGAGCAGAGCAGCTGCCAACCTCTAACTTGGACAGGGAAAGTCATCCAGGTGCAGCAGCACTGGATACAGGAGCACAACGAGGGGCTGGGATCGGATGAGGTGAAAGACCCTTCCCAGCCCATACTCCCATTGCAAGAGAAAGAAACATCCCATAATTGCAGGAGACCTGTAAAACAAGCACACCAGTGACTCTGAGCTCCCCACAGCTCACCAAGGCACTGGTCGCTTACAGTAATCCCCAGTCCAAGTTGCTGGAGATAACGTCTGTACCTGCCTCTGGTCCAGGCGTGCTCACACTGCTGGTGCGAGAGCCCCCGGAACGTGGGGAGCCCGTTGGGTGGTGGGTCCAGTGTGGCGTGAAGAGGCAAGTTGGAAAAGCTCCTATCTTAACAAGATTTAGAAAAACTTGATTAAAACATGTTCATGTGAGACAATAAGGAAAAAAAGAATACTTCAGAGAGGCTGCAGCTTTATCTAAAAGTTTATATACACTCACATAAATCTAAAACTTAACACTATTCTCTCATTGTATGAAATAGAGAAATCTTTTAATCCTCTCTCTCACAAACCCTGTCCTGTATACACAAAGAACCAGTACTACCGTTTGCACTCTCTCCTCTTCTTAAATGTTTTTACTCATTGCTTTAGACCAAAAAAACCCAACCAACCACACCCCACCACCACACTTGAATCCATCACCAATGCTTAAAAGGTCACGTAGGACAATCCTGGAAAGGGACTGAGAACTTCACGGAGCTGCACAACACTCTGTCTTTTACAGAAAGAACCTCTTTTTATAATGAATGGAGATGAAAACAAAAGTCACTCCTCACGTTTTTCAGTACGGTAAAAATGCTTCATACACAAGTTATACATGGAGAAATGCTTTTTTTCCCCAGTACTTTAATTATTTATCATGTATAGCATTGTTTTACTGTATGCAATGTTTAACACACGGAAAAGCTGATTCTTTCAGAAGTACAATTTCAGCCACAGTTCAGTTACACTCTTCCGAGCAGTAGCTAGAGAGAATTTTGCTAAATCATTGCAAATGGTGTTTTCAGGCAGTGAGAAAATTCAGTCTCGCACCTCTCCACTTTGCTCCCCTCCTGAGCCTTAACTACGTTGTTTTCTTACAATTAATTATTTAGGCGGTTCCAGTAACAATATATTATTACTGCTGTACAGTCACACAGACATGAGCTGAGCAGTGATACAATTCATTGCTGTTTTGTTCCGCCTAGGACTTGTACCGCCTGAGAAAAGAAATTTTCTTTCAACTTAAAACTTGCTTAAACTTAGCAATTCAGCACTTCGGTGTTATTTTTCTAGGACGTAACTAGCAATAAAAGATTGCTATAAATACGTTTTCCCTATATTCATGCACTGCGTAAATATACTTTAATGGTGGTAATTGAAATTTGAATAGGATGCCAACACCTCAGGCAGACTGACGCGACATTTAATTTATACAATTAAACAGGAGGGTGGGGAAGCACTAAACAAACAATGTTTGTTAGTTGTGTGTTTTACATGAGACCTATATTCTCAGTTTATCTGTGCTGGGTTTGGTTCGGCGGGGTGACATCTCGGGAAGCAGAGATCCAGCCGGCAGAAGGGTCTGGCCCCAGGGAAAGGGAGGGAAGCACCCGTGCCACTGAGGGACAGGGACCCTCTGCAAACGCCTGCACAGACCTCGGGAGGAGGAATCATCCCTTCACGGATTCACAGGATGAACGCAAGAGCAAAAAAAAAAGGCATTTTAAACCACGCGGGCTTGACCACCAGCCTGCCGCGCAAGGAGGTGCTTCAGTTCCCTCCATCGGATGGGCTTCGGATCAGACCCTATACAACTTGATGTTTCTAAAGACTCAAAAGGTACATTCCTGCCAACACAAATCGTGGAATTAAATGTGGAAGAAGCCAGGTATTTAACAAGTCACTTACACATAAAACATAACTTAATTGGGGAAGCAATCACAGAACCGTACAAGTATTTTTTTCTACTGCAATACAAAGCAGCAAAGTCAGGCACTAACTCTCCTCTGGACGCCTCAGGGCAGACATTACAGCCCCATGGTTTAAAGCTGAGCACAGATTCAGGTCCTCTCATCCCACCGGGAACATCCCCTCTTCAGGTAAACTATTTCTTGTAATCTGTTTAGTCAACGAATTGTGTTTCTGTCTGCACACCGATTCATCCAAGCACACCAAAGTAGCTCTGCCCGTACTATAAATGCAGAACACATCTTTTATTAAACGGTGCCCAAGAAGAGTGTCTATGATTATTGGAACTACAACTATTGCTGAAGGAAATGGACCAATAAAAAAGTGAGAAAGGGGAAACAAAAAGTCAGTTTTCTACATTGTCACAGGTGAAATTCCACCCTTCATATACGAGTGCATAAAACTTAGCCAAAGCACAGCAGAGGGCACGGGTGCACGCACACGTGTACGCTAATGCAAATGCATGTATTAGCAAAAGGGGCTATTTTTAATGCATATCAAAATCACTCAGTGAAGGGGGTTCTCTTTCTGAATCCCCAGTATATGGCCCATCAGCATTAATAAAACCAGGATTACAAATCAGGTATCTCCCTCGGTAGTGCTGTGACTCTGGAAAAAGCAGGTGCTATTTCCAAGTATGCATATGGGCAAGCATTACAGTATGAAATATGCACATGGTGATGGGCAAGGTGGAATGGGAGGTGAATACAATAATGCCGAGACAAAACACGGGCAGAGCTAACAAAAGCATGCTCATACCACAAATGAAAAGAGTTGAACAAAATCTCAGTTTTCCTAGGACGGCACTGTTGAGCAAGCCAGTCTTTAGACATGAGGAGTGAAAACAGACAGGTTTCATCAATGCCAAAACCAAAACTCGCATGACCTTTCCAGGAGAGGAGGATTTCAATGCAGGGCTCTTACAGGACAAGATACGATCTGAAGGTTTGAAGAGACATTGCAGCCACCTGCACTAAGACTCGGCTGTCTCACAGTGCGGCTTTTTGGGTTTATGATGACTTTTATGCATGTTAAGACTCAGCCACCTCACAAACCTGGTCCCACCAAAACCCATCGCTCATGGCAAGAAGTGCTCCCCACACCTCACCGAGAGCATCCCTTCTTGAGGGGCTCACGCCACGCGTCGCTCTGTACCACAGGCTTGAGAACCACACGCCCATGGTCACACCAAAAGCAGCAGTATATAGCAGCATCCACCCATTTGAAGAACCCCTACTCATTCTCCAGAGCATCCTTCTGCATCGCTATTGAGAAAGTTAATAGCGCAGCTGACTTCACAGAATAGGCACCATCAGTGAGATTCCTCGGCAGGCAATAATAAACTCAAATTCAACAGAATGAAAACGAAACTTATCAACTTTACCCATTATTTTACCACAAAGCACCTTTAATCCACTGTTGTAATTCTACCTCCAGTAGTGCCTTTAAATATATATATCCACAGCACATTATTTTTTCTTGGGATTATTTTTGTCTTTGCATCTTTCCTGGAAAGTGAAGCCTCATCTCGCTTAATCCTCATCATATAAATATGTTCAGTTTTATTACCAATAACTACACTCTAATCCTGTTTGGATAATTTATCAATGTTTCTAGGTTTCAGAAGTATTAAATGGTATCCTCTTATTTTTTCACCAGTAGCACTGTATTTAGAAGTTATTTTATATTTGCCTTTAAAAGCTGACTGACCTGCTTAAAACAAGCTTAAGGGGTTTTTTTTCCCTTTTTCTCTCTTTACCATAGACTACAGTGACTGTAACTTTACTATTTTAAAGCATAACGATAATAAAAGACAGTGGTTTAGCTTCCAACACACACGCTGCAGAACTGTGCCTGAGTTGCATCAACTTTCTTCAGCTACAACAAGAGTTAAAAATCTCACCATGAACAGGGCACACCCAGGGCCTCTACCAAACTTAAGAGAAGTAGCATTAAGTTTATTAAACTGGAAGGTAACTGTTGACACATACTTGCTTTCAAGGGGTCCTTGGCAAGAAAGTGGCAGCAGTTACAACAAATTAACAGCATACAATAAAAACGCCATAAACATGCAGCATACATAATAAATCCAATCAAGTCTACAAGTCGCACAGATAAAAATGACAAACGACTACTGTCTCTGAAAATAAAAAAATATACATTTCTCAAACGCTGCTGTTCATCATTGCAACATATTTTTGCCCCTAAATCTAAAGTACAAATTAAGTGATTTTAATATGAACAGCATTGTATATAATATATTTACTTTCTCGTTTCCCCCTCGCCTTCCCCCCTCCCCTCCTTTCTAGCTTGTGAAACCAGGGAAACTCCTTCAGTGAAGGCTCCTTTGGGCTGATCTGCTTTGTAAAGATCCCCGCTGTATTCGCAGTGTTTATACAGATGTGAGCTGAGTGATGTTCAGCAAAACACCGCGAGTATCCCCGAACTGACAGAACGCAAATACCACAGCACTTGTGGCGACTGTTGCTCCATAATTTATTGGCTGACTGCATTAATTTCCTGCATCTGATCTGTTTCTAATTCTAGCTGCTGAGGTTGGGATCTGAAATTCGTAGCCAGCACGAGGCATTTTCAAGTTTGAGCGGAGTACGCTGAATTTCAGCTGGGAAGAAAAGAGGCCATCACACAAGGGAGCAAACGGAGGTGAATCCGGGTCTGCTCGGCATCTGGATGCCTTTATTGCCAGATTTAAGAGCCCTTCTTTCTAGCGAGTAGCAACTTGGCAAGGTGCAGCTTTGAAGCTGTACCTGCATCCACACTCCAAAAGGAGCTGCCGCAGCAGGAAGACTCGCACAGGAGAGGGAGATTAACAAGCTCGCATGCGAGAATACTTTTAAAAGAATAAATATTTAAAGCGTTTCAAATGCACAAACTTCTCCTTGTTTAATCAAAGAGGGGAAACAAAGGACTTCCTTAAATATCACCTATATGGTAGGTGTAATAACATAAGTAAATTATAACAATTAAAAGTCATTAAAGAGAGTAATTAAGAATAACTGTTTAGATAACAATAGCTTTCTTGAAATCCTCGTAACGGAGGTTCAACTTTTTTAATCACTCTTTCACAGTAACTCGCATAACTTCAGAATAATTGCAGATTTTTAATTTTTATATATCCGAAGAGCATAAAGTGAAAACCCATAAATTATACGCTAACTCCAGCTGTTAAATGTTGGCATTTTGTCTTAAAAGAAAAAAAAAAGTTCAAAATCTGTTTCCTTAAACCAAGGAAATGTGGAAAAAGGCCATCCTGCCAGTGGAAACATTCAACAGCAGAAAGCTCACGCTGCGGTTTCTTGCCGAGGCAGCAAACTTCTCTAAAAGGGAAGTCACTGCCAACTCAAATACTGTTTGCTTTCACACCCAAGAACAAACTGTGTGCATGGTGAAGGCTTCCTGAGGGCTCAATGCAGCTGGAGCATGCTGAATAAAGGTAACTAATGTCAAAGCTACTGTAAACTCGTTCTCATTTTTCTATCAGCAAGTTATCATCAATGGAAACGAGACTATTATTCTGCCATCCTTCCTTTAAAAAAAAAAAAAAGAAAAGAAAAAAGAGAGAGAGTGAGAAATGAACTCTTATTTAACCTCGTTTTAATCCTCCAGTTTATTGTTTAGGGTATTTTTTTTGTCACTGTTTCTAAGTGGACAAGCCTGGGGGCTTGTTTGCAAAACTCTCCCCTGCCCTTTAAGAGGACAGGTCAGGCTCAACTCCATCAGCACAATAAAGATGAATTTCCAGGGCTGAACACAATGCAACAAGGTTCCTCTCCCTGAGCAGGAAATGCGAAGGGAGGGTTTCACTGCAACTTGACAAATTAGAGCCAGAAAGCCGTGCCAAAGCAAACATAATTACTGGGAGGGCTCAGCTCTAAGGAAGATGACAGTTAGATGGGTGTCCTACCCCGGCCGGTGACGGTCACGCTGCTGTTATGCAAGTGGGGGGTGCGTTTACTCACAGCAGCGGTTGTGCGGAGCTGGGGAACAACCGTTTCTGTGGGGTAAGCGCAGGTAGCGGCATCCCCATCTGCTCCACGCAGTAGTACAAGTGCTATCATTTTCAAAACCACGTATACGAGAGATTTTTCCTCCTCGAGAGTGTGCCTGAAAGTTAAAAGCCCGAACTATTGCATTTACAAAAAGGGATTTTTCCCCTTGCTCATAAAAGAAACCTGAGAAAGCGTGGCTATTGTGACAGCGTAAGATAATAGCGGTTTCAACGACGATCCCACTTTGAAATCAATAGTTATATTATTTTGAAATACAATGGAGGAAGGAATTAAGATTCTTGTAACATCTAAGAAAAAACTAAACATTATCAAATCCTGCCTTCCCTCTTCTAGCCAGCTGGCATACCCAGAATCAAACACAGTTAATCATTTAAAGGAAGAATCCTTTTCAAAGTAGAAAATCACACTGTTTATTCCAGAACTCCTACTCAATACTATTTTTTTCTGTGTACTAGTGCTTAACACAACACACTGAAATGGCATAAGGCATAAATGCATCTTTATGAAAGAAACCATGAGCTCGAGCAAAGGGAAGAGTCTACTCAGGAGTCGACTCTCCGGCTTCATCTGAGCTCAAGCGGGCGCTGACACGGAGCTCCCACCACCCTGACCTCACCCACCTCCACGGACACACACATACACAGCTGTGGAAAGTTAACCACCCTGTAATTTTGACACCAAAAAAAGAGGGAAAAAACCAAAGTTACAAGACATAAAACTAAGCATTAGGCCCCCGCGCAGGGAAAGGAAAAGCTAATCTTTCCTTTCCACGAAGGAGAGATAAAAATTTGTCAGCTCTCCTCTGATAACGGAGCTGCAAAGTAACGATGCTTCTCGCCAGGCCCCTGCCATGATTGATGCTGCATCGCCTCCCTCCTCCATCACTCCCTACCTTCTCCGGGCACTGGTGGAAAACCAGGCGGCCACGGCCACGCAGGCGGATCTCGCACCTCCTTGGGCCACCGTCCTCCAGTGCCGTGCGGCTGCCAATGTCCTTGCAACCGACGGGAAACAGGCCACAAGGTTCAAGTTAACTGCGGAGCGTTACTACACTGAACATCTGGTCATGAATGAACGGATTGCCCACTAACTCTCAGCGTTGGGCAGCTGATGAAAAATTCAACATTTTCCTTGTTGGCACAGTTGTTTTGGAGAATTCTCTAGAGCTTCCTGAATTATATTAAGAAAATTTCACTGCAGCAATCTATATCTGTGAGAACAGCTGGTGTTGAAAGGGATCTGCTGCACTCGGTGTGCTGGGGGACCTCCTGTTGGATCACGCTACTCTTACTACATTTGTCCTTGAAAACTTCGCTCTGCCGCGAGGTCCTACAGGCAGGACTGTTAAACTTCAAAACACAGGGGAGAAAAAAAAAAACAAAACAAAAAACTGTTAAAATTAGGAAGGGCGGCTGGGTGAAGAGGAAAAAACTCTCCAGGTCAGCCAAAGACACTCGGCATCTCCCTGTGCTCGGGAGGCTCAGCCGAGCCAGGACAGGCTCTGTTCTCCGAGACACGATGTTATGATTTCTCACCACTCTTTTCCCTCTCCCAGTATTGTTTCAGTTCAAGTAACAGAAATCTCCATTCCGATAAACTCTGGGTCAAACAGCTGAAATGCCTCAATAAATTCTACAACAAACATTTCCCGACTGCAAAGGCCCTCATGGGGCTGCCAGCGTGCCAGTTGCGCAACTTGAACCAGCTCTACCCCATGCAGCAAACTCCTCTAAAACTCGAAATTGAGAAGTCAACCGAAAAATGAGAGGGGAAAAAAAATAAATAATTCAAGCTAGAGCTCAAAAAAATGAAAAAAAAAAAAAAACACCCCAGCAAGTGTGTTCATTTCAGGACAAAGAAATTTGACTTTTAAATCTTAAAATATTTTAAAGAAATTAACTTCTTGATAGTGTGATAGTATAATAATAAAACATGTATATCTTTTTCTTAAGGAAGTGGTAAACTTAAGTCATGCTAAATTTAGGCTATTATCTATGCAGCATAAATTTCACTTCTGTGTATAAATGCTAACTTGCATATTTCTCCATGGTAACTAAACTATGATTAAAACAACAGTGAAACCAGCCTTTAAAGCCACCTGTTTAACTAGGAACAACCTAATTTACAAAAATACTTAAACTTAGAAATTTCATGGGAATCTAGATCACGTTTTTCCCAGTAGAAAGCTCACTTTTCCATGATCACGTAATTGTAATATACTTGGCTTTGGTTGGTAATCATTCTTTTTTTCCCCTTTTTTTCCCTTTTTTTTTTTAAACTAGTGTAATTTTTTCATGCATTGTTCAGCCTAACACAAGTGGTATTTAAGATTATAAAGAATAAGTCTCTAATAACCCTTTCCGAAAAGGAAGTTATTTTGCTCCTTTGAAGGGATTAATTTACCTAGAAAGTATCTTCATGTTTTACAAAAGGAGCAAATGAAAGAAATGAGAAAATCCCAAACTGAAATTCCCATTAGATATGGTAAGACACCTTCAGAACTCATTTTTCTGTTGCGATATCCTTGTAATTTACTAATGAAGAAATGGACTGTTTTTATGGGTCAAATTAAAGAAATAATTATAATACGACCCAGAATAGTAAAAGTGTAGGTACAAGCAATATTTTCTTATTTAATTATAAAGCATAAAAATAGATTTGAATATGAATCATTTTTAACCATAGAATTAAATTTAGTATTTAAATGCTGAAAACCCCTTGAAGTAGAAATATAATCATAATAGGTTTGGTTTGGTGTGAAATACATGACTCATATATTCATGACACATATCTAAAAATGCCTCGTATTAAAACTTTATTATAATAAAAAATTGATCACCATCTTTGTCTACTGGTTTCCACATGATGTAATACCTAAGGCCAAATCTCTGTCTTTTAAGTAATGACGAGTGAAGTAGTTTCACAGTAACACCTCATAAAACGTTCAGAGTCCATTTCATTTACACTTGCCCATCCAATGCCATATACAAAACGTATGACGGATGCTAATTAGATAACAATGGTATTAACATAATGCCTACAAAAATTGACATTAAAACCTATCCCTGCTATTAACAGCCCTGAAAGGATGACAGAGTAGAGCTCCCAAGTCATAACCCACATGGTGACAGCGTTCCAAGGAGACGACCCATGGTACAAAAATAAAGGTACAAAATAAAGCCCCGGGTCCACAGAGATTTGTGAGCAGGCTGGGCTTCACACCTGGAGATACTCCCACGGAGCTCGACTAGACAACTATGGCACAAAGTTAAAGCAAGCATGAGACTTTCTAGTGAGTGACAAACTAGCTGTAGAAATGAGAGTCTAATAGCCAGGTATCACCTGGCAGGGATTCTCACCCCAGCTCAAGCATTTTCTCAGATTTACTATTCTCCCACTCATTTTGCATCTCTTAATTCAGCTGAGGACTTCTTTCCTAAGAAAAACCTATTTGCTTGAAAGGATCAATACTTTTTTTTAAAAAAAATAAGTAAATTAACAATTCTCAACTCAATGTAAAGCTCAATAGATTCTCATTTGTTGCAGATGCCACCCCAGATCTCAAGAACAGATACACACTCAATCAAGAAAGGCAACATTATTTTGTTCTTGCCCCAAGGATTTTGTTTTCTATATCTGTCAAAATTTTCTCAAATGAACAGTTTCATTGCCTTTATGTAACCAGTCTGTCTCCTCTTCATTTCACTGCAGAGGACTTTCCATAAGACGATCAGAGAAAGAAATACTCTTTTAAAACTAAGAAAGTAAAATCACAGGTACCAAGTGAGTAGTTAAAAGGCAAAACCCAAATATAACTCAGTGTTTTAAAAATCATCAATTTTCAAACTCTGTCTCCCAAACAGTCCTCTGTTCACAGACAGATCTTGGACATCAACAGCCACGAGTCCTTCAGGAGGGGAAATTGATTCCACGGAGCAAGAGAAACATCTGTAAAATGGGATACACTGGTGGGGACTGGGCAGGAGGAGGAGAGCAGAGCATGAACATCACGCTCAAGGAGAAACATCCTTCTCCCATCAATGAGCAGCTGCATAAGCAACCAGAGAAACCAAGACATCCACAAACTTCTCAGTGTCTCCTTTTGCACAAGTCAAATATTTGGGGAAGGCGGGTCAATTGGTGGATTAACGGTGTTGGTTATGAATAACTGTCCCAGTTATACTCATCTCAAGCCTATTGGGAGCCTACGATAACACTGGACATTTTGGTGCTCTGATCTGTTGCTACAGATCTCCCCCATGCTCAGAAATCAATCACTTGGAAAGCTGATGTAGCCCTGTTACACTAATTAAACTTTGTTTTGCATCAGAGTCCTGCATTTGCAGTGTGTGTACAGTATGTAAATTATACAAATTACAAGAAAAGTTGATTAGCGTAATTCAAATCTCAGTGCAGTTACTAAAATTAACAATGAATACAAATTATACAGAATCACTTCAGTGCGGCTGAGAAGCTCTACACACAAAGCATGGTACCAAATTCACAGAAGTGGACACCAAAAAAGGCAAAAACAAGCAGTAAGAACACCAGAGATGACCATTCTCAGGGAATTTTGGCAAAAAAAATAAAAAAGTAACTCTCACCCAACCTTATTAATTCTGTGCAGCTATTTTTGGGGGTCAAATATTTCAATGGTATCTGCTCTGTTCCCAGCTGTGACAGCCCCAATCCCCCAACTGCAGCATTTTCTTACCATCTCTTCTCACGTCAGGTGAAATAAGAAAGGTCAAAGTTCTGTAACACTGGAAGGAGTTCTAGCAGTCATAAAACTCATCGTTTCTACAAAACCACTGAAGTTTGAGATTTAGGCTTTGTCCATAAGGTCTGGGATATCCTACCTGAACCTGTCCACCCACCCCAGAGATAACACATGGCACTACAAGAGCGAGCATTTCTGTTCCATCAGGAAGTTCCTGCTGGAATTACCAAATCAATGAGTTCCCTTTATCCTGCCAAAGAGAGGACCGTATCTCTTCCTACAGTACTCACCCACAGCCCTTCTGCTTAGAGGGGTGTCATGGCCTCTTGGGCTTTTCCAGCAACACAAGGCGGCCCAACAGCCTTCCCCTCCACACCAGCGAGGCAGTAGCTTCCAGTTGCATCTCCTCAGGTGGACTCTCTCCACCTCCAGTCAGGGGCAATGCCTTGAAAAGAAGCAATCCACTTTTTTGTGGACACCTTGTTCCTTTTGCTCATTGAGAATGTCCCAAATACCACTGCCTCCTTTCTGCTATTTCATGTTAAAAGGAACTTTCCTCATTTTACTGAGATCTCCATCCCCTCCAAAAGACATTTTCTGGTGAACCTGACTACAAAGAGAAGATGGTTTGGCTGACCCCTACCCTTTTGAATCCAAGGAGTGAGAAGCCTCCAGCTGACTGTGCTAGAAGATACTGCAGCACCCAAGACACTCATGGGAATATAAGAAGCCAGCAGAGACCTTACACAATGCTGCCTTCACCTCCATGTCTTTAAATCAGTTGTTCTGATTGTCCATTCACCTGAGGAAAACCAAAGTCAAGGAGGCACAAGTCTCACAGGTGATGAAGAAATATTAGTTGTACTCTCTTAGTATAGACCTCTCCACGCTAATCAGTTTGCCTGCCCTTGCTCAACAGTGCAAGGCAACCTACGACTGGTATTTCAGCCTAGTTTCTATTGCTAAAATACCAAGCATGGAGTTTTGACAATGAATCTGTGATGCTTGTAGCAATATGAAGTATTTCTGGAGGAAAAGAAAGAAAGAGGGGCTTAAAATAGGATGCAGGAGAAAAGGAAAAAGACATTTCATTTGGAAAATGACAACATTCTGATTGTGTTGGTAGCAGGGAAAAAACCCACATACACAAAGGACAGGAGAAAACAAAAATTCATTTGAAAAATGCTGCTTCAAAGACATTAAATTCAATGTGTCTAAACCGGACTTTTGGTTATCCCAGACTTTGAGACAATAGTATTTTTCCTAGGCTGCTAGCAATGATAAAGGTCTGGATTAAACAGGAAGACAGGAAATTCAAAGTTAGCTTAGACTCTATTCATAAAAGGCTTACCAGTTCAGATAAAATAATAATTTTAAAAAATTTTAAAAAATCTTAGGCCAAAATCTGATGGGAGATTCACAAAAAGGCTGCATTATGTTTTATTCTATTTTAATATTCTTTCCAAACATCATGTGCTGTACTGGCTTCAGTGGAAACCAGCATCACAGTAAGCTGCAAAACCAGGAAAATGCCTGACTGAAAGCAGCACCGGACTCTTTACATAAAACCAATTTAATGAAATTTCAGCAGAATTCCCGGACCACAAGACACATATATAAGCATTTCAGATGCTTATCAGAAGCTGTTCTCTGAACATTTCTCTTGTTCCCTCCCCACCAGCTATCAGCCATGTGCCGTATCTAGCAAGACACAGGACATGTCAAAGCAAGACACCAGGAGGACAAAGTCAGTGTAAAGACCCCTAAAATAAATAAGGGCAAAAGAGGTGTTGACACTATCATTCCATCTCCCAGCCTGAATATCTTGTCTTCTGTGAGTTTAGATCTGAGTAATAGCTGAGGGCAACAGAAGGCAAGGTGCTTTTCTGCCTTCAGAAGTCCCCCATCACGATTGACCTCTTCGCATTTATTGCTAATCACTATCAGAAATTGTTATATCTAAAATAGATGTACATAATTTCAATTGCAAGTGGACCAAAACCAGTCAGGCCTCAAAACACATAGCAAGCTAGTACAGACGGCGAGCCAAAGGCAGCACTTGGCCATGAGTCTGAAACACGAGTGCAAGCGGCCTGAAACCTCCTGCAAGCGCGAGGTCCCAAGGAGAACCCGGGTTAGTGGGAGGTCTGGGAGCTGCCGAGGCGGCGGTGGAAAGCAGCCATCGCCACAGCCCACTGCACGACACAACACGAAAATGAAAAAAGCGAAGAGACGGTGCTGCTTAAGGACCGGGAAAAGCATTGTACCACCGTTCCCGTGGGACAGGGGCTGGCCACAGCTCCGCTGCAAACACACCCGAGCCGCTCAGTGCAAAAGTTCAGAGCTAAAGAACACATTATTTCCTCCCTAATTGCCCTTTCTTAGGCTTTGCCCCTTTTCTTCCCCAGAGCCGGCACAGGGCGTTAAGGCTGTCCTTGGCAGCTGCTTTGTGCACACTCCTCCCTCCTTTGGGGCATCCACCCATTCTGGAAGGACACGGGAAGACCAACCTCTGCAAGGAGATACAGGCAACCTGGTCCTCACCCTGACTTTGATGGGGTTATGCTGATATACATTGGTATCTAGCCTACATCAAAACAAGGCTTATTAATATTCCACCACACTTGCTTTTGTCGTTGTCAATCGCCTCAGTAACCCCCCTTCTTTCAAAAACCTGAGATTCTTTGACTTAATATGATTCTTGAGCTGTCTGCATGGAATTCAAGGTTTTCAAAGTCATCCACTCCGTTTCAGCATAATTATTTCCTTTAAACATCCACTTTAATGGCATAAGCAATTTTTGAACTTTTTATGCTGTTTAAATTCAAACATAAATTTGTACACAACAATAAAACATGCCGCTAATTTGTCATGCTCCTCTGAGCAACTGTGTCACTCACACCAAGAGCCACTGACTGTGGTGTTTGGAGCTTTCGTTCCTATTTCACATCACTCAATTGAGCCTTCTGCAGAAAAGCTTTTAACAACCACATCTGGTCTTTAATAAATCACTGCACTTTGTCTTCCTGCCAAAACTCCTCCTTTATCTAACTTACATCTTCATGATGAGATAGGAAATCACACATTATGGTGGTGACAAACAATTGTAATTATGTCATTAGTAGCCATTTAGTCTACAAAGGTTCTCAAAAAGGAAATATAATGCACAATAAGAAATATAGGATAATACATTGATCACAGTTCTAATCCGCCTTTTACTTCACAAGTGTAAAAAGCTGGCATAATTCACGGGCACAGCAGGCAGTAATAGTATACCACTTTATGAACTATGCAGCTATTTTATTCCCCTATCTACTTAAAAATAAAAAAGCTTTTAATAGCTTGATTTAGACATAAAAGTTATTTATGATGCTTCACCGATTATAATATTTATTTTTTTTTAACTTTTCATGAAAGTGATTCTTTCTGAAATGTAAGTACATCTTATGTCACCAAGGATCTCGGAGAAGAACGTTTACACTTGCAAAGAAAAAGTGAGGTAGAAACTTTGGTATTGGAAAGAATTTAGGAAACTCATCTCTATACCCTGTATGGCTTGGCCACCCAAACGCCACAAACAGAAATAGCTCTTCTACCATTTAGGAATTTTCTAAAAGCTATTAAACTATAAACATGGGAAGTTTAAGAGTTCACTCAGAACAAAGGTGTCATTTAAACCAGCTCAGACACAGCAATATTCACACGTGAAGAGTGACCGGAGTCTGACTGCACTGATGGGCTCCAAAGGTGCCTTTACCATTTCAGTTCAAATCAGAGATTTTTGGACAAAGAGCATTAGGCTTCACTTAATGCACTTCAATTCCATGCACAGAACAGTCTCAGATCAACTGGATTCTTTTCCAATGAAACTAGACTGGCTACAGGAGCATCCCTACGAGCCCCTGCTCGGAGCCGGGCTCTCAATCCATAGCATGGGATCAAGACTGGGCCAGTGTAAAACCACTGGAAAGCCCACGGGGTAGGTGCCAGGTCTCTGGCACTCACTGCTCCCCTCCACAGACCCACTGCTTCTGCTGTGCATTGCTGAGCAACGTAGATATAGCTCAAGAAAGCTGCCAACCACCCAAAGGGATGCTCGTTTCTATTGCTGATCACTTTGCATTTGTGTAACCAACCCAATAATGAGATTTCTTTAGGTTTCCAAATCAATCACTCCCCATTTGGCAACACATGCTTTAGGATTATTATCCCCTCCAACACGAAGTGAGGTCGTCCCCCACAGAAGCTAACATGGGTTTGGCCTCTTTTCAGAAAGACTTGGATTCCAGCAGGTCGCCGTAATTTGGCAATCAGGCCTCTGAATCCCTGTGGTGTCAAACAAACACGAGGCTCCTTAAGCACCCGTAACACACAAAAACATCGTTTCAGAAAGTGTTATTGTATTACCCAAAAGAAAGGCTCGTTTTCCCTTCCACGTTTGTAAAAACCAGTTGCACAAAGGACCCTCTTTAACTGCACTGAACGAACACGCGGAACCATCACATCAGCTCTTCGGCACCAGCCAGAGCTACGGTGCCCCACATTTGTGCAGGTGCCATTCTGGAAAGTTTATCTCTCAATCTCTGAACCTTCTTCTGCCCGGTGTATTCCCCACCCCCTCATTCCACCAAAGGAAAACCATCTCTCAAGATATCCAAACACCCACTCCTGCTTTCGTTCTTGGTTTGTTACAGTCTCCACGGTTTCCTGTTAACCATGACTACAAAACTTCACCTACTTTTAGCCGTCATCCTGGTGAGCATCGCTCCACTCCTTACCTGGCCGAGGTACCTCCACAGCAGGGCAAAATTCCCACTAGAAAGACCAAGTATCTTGCTGATAGCATAACCTGGAGGAAGCAAAGTTTCCACCAAACCATCCCTCTTGCAGCAAACTGTTAGACAGCAGAGATGCTACGAATGATTGCAGATGTGTCCCGGCTTAAACGCCTGCCCTGGTACAGGCTGGATGGGAGAGCTACAGTCACGCCTGACAGCACACAGTCGACTCTAAAGACCACTCAGTTCAATTCCTATACTTCCAAAAAAAAAAACCAAACCCACCCAAGTTAGTACTTTAAGGTGGTATCACACCCATTTTGTGTTCATGCCAAGTGCTGTGCAGTGAAAACACATTCAGTATTGGAATTGCGCAGAGTCCCAGAGAGAAAAACGACGCCTCTGCCCCAAAGGACGAGTAGTACGTGACACTGCATGGTGCTTACCCAGATCAAAAATAATTACCCTTATTTGGAGAGAAACTTCAAATCACACGAGTTTTACATTGCCAGACAAGGGCCCACAGAACCCAGCAGCGCTGGCCAGGCACTGCGGGGAAACTTCAGGTGAGGACTGTTGACGAGGGGCCAAACAAAAGGACTTTCTTGGTGTGAACAATGAAGGTGAGTCTTTAAGTGAAAATTACACGCTAGCTCCTGGGAAACTCTTCCACACCGAAATCCACACAATCATCCCTCGCCCTTGGGCTCCCTACCTCGCAGCAGCGCAGAGCTTGGAGCCAGTCAACTGGGTCACAAGGCTAAAAGCATTTCTACCTTCCTCAGCCAAGAAAACCACTTCCCGGTGGTACTTTTATCTCAGCCTAGCTGCAGCACTCCCCACCCTGCTTCTACAAACAAACAACATTAACCCTTACCTCCTAGGGATCTCGCTCTCCCAAGGCTTGGCAACAAGCAATCACGAGGCTGAGATAAAAGGAAAGATGGAGACGAGAGGAGAGAAGGGGGGGAAAAGAAAAAAAAAAATAGAGAAATTCAGTAGCCTGACATCAACGGAGCTTGTTGCTGTCTACCTGGGAGCAGCCCTGGGCTGCAGGGGAAGTATCTGATGCACTTGCAACACGCTACTGATGGATAGGAGCACATCGGTGGGACGCATCTTCCATAGGTCTGCAAGAAGGGTGGGAGAAATGCCCTGAGGAATTACTCTTTGAAAGCCTTTCACCTAAACCATAAGGCAATGGAGAAAAAAAAAGGAGGGAGGTGGAAGGGAGGGGAGGAATGCTTCAAACCCCATTTTGTTCTTTTTTACCTCCTTAAATTCTTGCCTTTTTTTGTAAGCTTAAATAAAACTAACAGTGTATGAAAGCAGGGGAGAATCAACCAAACTGCCTGTTCTGCGCTGAACCACCTACAAACGCCTTGTCTGGAAAAATATGAAGTGAGCAACAGTCACTACTGGACAAAACAGGAAGATTTCAAGACAAACGGCGTTAAGTTACTAATAAAGTGGTTAGAAACGTGCCTCCACAGGAAAACGCGGGCTGGATTTTCATCCTTAACAAGAGTTACGGGGACCTTTTGCTTACATTGAGGCACTTTCAAAAAGTGAAAAGCCAGACTTTTGCTTGACCTGGCACGACAGCCTGACTGATCTAGAGTGGAAAACATTTCCAAAAATGCCAGAGCCGTCGACAAAAAGCATGCACGTGCTACAAGAACTAGCCTTGGCCCCCAGAAAAACAAATCATTTCTAAATTTCACAGTACTAATAGTTTAACATTACCCCTTGAGGAGCCACTTTTTTCTCCTTTTTACCTAAGGAACTCAAATATGGAGCAGACTTAGAGGGGTTGTACTGGGAGAAGGTGCAGAGTGAGGAACACAGCCAGCTCCATGGTGTTCCCTGGATTCACCCCCCAAAACCAAGTTTCAAATATTTTATTATATCTTGCAGGGAGAGGAGAACTGCATTGACCCAGCCTGCTCCTCCAGGGCCCTGGAGCTTCTCAAACACAACTAAGTAAAGAAGTAAGAAGTGAAGGTGTGTTCATGGCCCTAAAGGAGCTCTGGGTGTCTTGCACAAGAAACTTTGACAGAAGTAAAGTCCAGAAGGGCCCATCCAAGTTCCTTCTCCACCCCGACTCCAGCCCCCAGGAACCATCTCTCGTTTTCTGCAGAAGCAGCCAGAAGCACCGACCGTCTCAACGCTTGCCAGGCTTCGCTGAAGAATTCAAATGAAGGTCTCGTTCTCACAGAAAAATCTGTTCCCTGTTTAGCTAGTCCCACCTCCCGACTGAAACTGCCCGGTGAACCTGACTGACAGGTCAGATAAACTGCATTATGCCCAGGACAGCACCTTCCATGCTTCTTTGAATATCTTATCACCACTAGTTTCCAATTTACTTGCTGATATAGGTGACTGCTCTGACATTTTTCAACCTTGCGTGTACTGTTTTACCCTTCAAAAGGGAACCGAAACCCAAGGTCTTTCAAGACAGCACTTATTTCTTACTTGTTGATTTGCAACACACCTTGAGCTTTTTTCAGACTCCTAGACCATCTGACATTCCACTCCTTGCCTTGAAAACCAGTATCTGACATCCAGATCGAGTCTCCAGATAGAAAAGATGTCACTTACCAAATCTTGTTTTGCAGTTCACCATAAACACAAGTTTTCTGCACATCAGGAGAAGAGAGCTCGTGTTGAAAGGAACTCTTTGCAGGAAGGAAACTGCAATTTTAATAATATAACGGTAATCAAGAAATAAAGACAAGACTACCTCAAGGTTTGCCTGTCTAATCCAATGCAATGAATCAAGGACATTCCCTCCTCCAATTAATGCATTTAACAAAAGCCTAAATGAACCAGCAGTTAAGTGACCATGGGGATGGTCTATACTAAGCAGATAAATCATCCATTATAATGCACACACCTACTTAATAACCCTCTGTCTCTCGCATCTTTTGTCTTGAAAACGGGTGAGGGATTCTTGCCCTGATAGGAACACCAGAACACAGCCACTCCGCTGGCTTTTGCAGGGAATTTAGTTTGGTGGGGCAGTACCCAGCAGAGGCCTACACTGACCTCCAGGAGGTCGTGGGGATGTTTAACCAGAGATGGTCACCACTGCAGCTTGGGGCTGGCACGTGCCATGCTGGTCCAAAGATGACTGAGATCAGAAAAATCACATAATAGCGACAAGGCAGAGGAAAACACAAGGACCCTATCTGCGCCAGCCTCTCTGTTTTCTTAGCACAATATGCAACGCTCTGTCGCTCAAGGACCGTCCAACTGGTGGCACTTATTCAATTAAAACGCAAAGGAAAAGGGGCCCCAAGAAAGCACCATGCCTGCAAAGAGCTCAGGATTTTCCTTTGTGCGTTTGTGAGGAGGGCAGGGGGGACATCTCTACCTTTCTTGGGATTTCTAACATTGCTTGCAAGACTGGAAACCCTGCTCTCGTCAGAGAGCGGAACCTACCCCCTGGGCTGCATCCCCAAAGGATGGAGCCAACACCACCCGCATCGCTCACGTAAGCCACCATCAGCCCATCCAGCTTCAGCAATGACCCTGCAACGGACTCTCACCCCTGGTGCGGACTCTGCAACTTTCAACTAATGTCCCCACTTTAGACTTTATGTACATATAGTCATTGATGCAGTAAAATAATTGTTCTATGAAGTTATACTCTGTGCACTACTTAATGCTTTCTGAAGATCAGTATCAGGGCCACCAACTCAGAGTAAGAATTGGCCAGGTTTCTAAAAATAAAAAGCCATTAAGTACCAAAAGGAAGCATAATTGTTGACTTTAAATAGTCAGGCAAAATCCCCAGTAAATAACAATAATTTGCTTGAAATATTGTTCCATACAGTGCGTTCACAGAAATCCAGCATACAATTTTCAAGAAAGTGCAGGCAAATTAATTGTATACTTTCACCTTTTATGCTCCACTCACAGAGGAGAAGAATAACATTTCGCCACACATTGAGCAACCCATACACATTTGAAAGGAATCTAATCAATAGTATCCATTTAATTTGAGATTAGATTAAATAAGGACAAAGAGAATAGAGAAGCTTGTAACACCTAGGAGCATTTGTTCCAATTTTGAATCCACTTTTGCCACCTAGTTGTCAACAAGGCAGAGATGTGGGGGGTGGGGGGGAAACCCAATAAAACAGCAAGCACATTTACAGCCACGCCAACAAAAAGTAAAGACATCTCTACTTGTAAATCATAGGTCTAAGGCAATACTTAATAACTTCAGAAACTGAAAAACATTTGTCTTTCCCCAAACCATCATTTTGCAGGTTACTACAAATTTCAGCACATGTAGATGAGACCAAGAGAATCTCCCCCACACCCCGTTTTACTCCTACAAATCAAATATTAATAGATCATCTTACTCGTTAAGATTTTTAAGAGCATGTATGCTCTGCAAAGACAGGTACAGAGCCAAATTTCACACCATTAACCATACAACGTTTTCATTTGTGTTGCCATACGCAGCATCAGTCCACGACATTCAGCATTCCATATATACAATTTTATTTTTTTTCCTTTCCTGGCCCTGACTTTGATACAGTGACTCATTACTGCTGTCAGATCATAAACACCAGGGAAATAGTTCCAGGAAAAAAAAAAAAAGAAACACTAAAGAAAAATCTCCAGGCAAGCACTTCCCATTGGCTTTAGCACATTGTAGCATTCGTTAAGTATACGGAAAAGCGTCACAGTCCCCTGGATGCTCCTGCAAGGATTATCGGTCTCACTTGGCTTTATCTTTCCCCGCTGCCCGTGTACATCCCACCCTTCACGTTACTCCATGATTTAAGGGTCTCCTTGGAGAACCTCGGCTCCATCACTGTCCTTTTGTCCCAGCCAGGAAAGGGAGCAGCAGAGCAGCGACCTGACATCCTGGGAATGCCTCCTGCCACCACCGCGCCACACACAACCACATCAGCCCCCGCAGCCCGGGGCCGAGAGTCACCCCCCCATAATGCTGCTCCCTACGACTGCCCCTCAATCCATCAGAATCCCGCCAGGCTCTGCCACGGGGTTTGTGCAGAACCCACTTCATCCATAAAACCCACTTTACTGGTACAGGGCTTTAGTCTGCCTTGGGAGCCATGCAGAGAGTAGGAATCAACTTTCTTTACCTTCTGGGAAATTTTCTTTATGCATGTTTGATTTCACCTGGCCGGTGCGGTGCCGGGGTGGAGGAGCACCAGCACAAAGGCTCTTGGGACCAGTGAGCTCTCCCACCCAGCGCTGCCAGACACGCAACAAGGAGCGGAACCCATCCAGGACAGCAACTGTAAGAAAGGGACACCAAGCACCGGGAATGCTGGGAACATGGGTTTGACGGCTACGCAGAACCAAAGCCCTCACTTTTGCTAGGCCAGGTTGAGAAGACAGACCGTGCCTACATACTCGGGTTACAATCCCACCTTCGCTTCTCCACAGAGACGGCCTAGCAAACCTCTCTGTTCTGCAGCTATTCTGAAAAATGTCTTGTAGATGCCTGTCTCTTCATCAGCTTCTCATGTTGAGCAACCAAAGGAGATACTGTGATTGTTATCGCTTTTCATATGACTTCACATAGTCTTAGAGAAGATAAACAGACAAGCTGCATGTTCTGTAACATTTGCTTTAGAGGTTTCAGTGGTAAAATGTTTGAAGCTGTTTCAAAACTAGACTGATGTATTGTCTGAACGTTTTCCCAAAATAACCAAGATGCTCAAAGATCACTGCATTTACTGTACATACGACACACCTCTGCCGAGGGGTACTGCCCTGGCCACAGGACATGTAGTTTTGTCACCATAACCTTTCTCTTCCAGCCATGGAAAGGCTCTTTAAATGTTAGAGCATACTTATTCCTTCGCAGGGGGTGCGCTATTCAGAACGCAGTCTCTCAGCTTTCTAACGTACAAAATCCACAGTCAACTGCAGAGCTCCAGAAGGCATTTCCAGTCCAGCTGCATAGCTGGCGTATGCGTAATGCTTAGGAAACTGCTAGAGAAAATAAGCATATTTGAGAAGTACAGTGAGCTCATGTTACCAGCCTCATTTATGTTACTAAACCACCTAAAGCCATGTCATACCGATATCGCAATGCGTCCCTGCTGGTGATTACACAGGTCACAGGATTTCCCAACTTCACTACTATCCAGTCCATGCACACAAAACTCAGCTGAAATGGTACTCCAACAAACAATGTGGAACAAAACGTTTACAGGAGAAAAATGATATGAGTAAAGTCGTTCACTTCATCACCGATCTGTGCTTAACATAGCCATTTCGCTGCAGGGTTATTTTCAGACACATGACAAAAAAAGTCAGTAATTTTTTTCCTTGTATAGCTTTGTCCTCCCCCCCAAAAAAATTCAAAAAAAATTCATTGACACTTCTTCATCCAAAACCGCTTTACATTCTTACACCTTCCCAAACAAAAGGTTCTTAAAAATCTGCAGTAAACTTTTAAACTCAGTTTTGCGATGAACGGGGAGCAGCTGGTTCCCAGTTTGCTGCACTTTAAGACCACCTTTCTCCCAGTACAGGAGCCCCCAGGGCCCATCGCCCAAGCTCGGCAGTTCCCTCCCGTTACCTGTGCCTGGGAGTGGGTCACTGTAAAGTTTCTGTGAGTGATTTTTCCATTTGCAAACATTATTAGCAACGCAGAAAGACACAGACTGACAGTGCTGGACTGGCTCTCCAGGTGCCCTGACATTCCTGGCACCTTCTGGGCACTCATCCCTCAGCCAGGTCCTGCCCTTTCCCCACGGTTAAGGATTTCCCATAACTACTGAGTCCTTTATTAAGATCCTCGATGATCCGATTCCCCCTGAGCTGTGCCAGGGAGTGCTGGAACAGGAGTTGGACCAAGCTGTGATGGTACCAACCTGGTCAGCGATGGTTTATCCTGGCTGCTAGAAGGGGGTCGGTGGAGCAGCTGCCCTGGGAAGGGAAGACTCCATCCCGCACCGCTCCCCGGAGCCAGCCACCTCCCCGTACTGCTGCCTATTTTCATTTTTGAAGCATCAGTAAATACCAAGTTTCATTTTTTCACATTTGAAACTTCTTTCTATTCTTGTTTAGGCTTTTGGAGAGGTTGGGGGAAAATTAGGGACTGTCCACAAGTGAAAGTAATACTTAGTAGTTTCGTTATTTACACATCTGACGACCGCATGGAGTCAGCTAGGCTTCTGCTTCTAACACAAACCCCAAAAACGCACACTTTACAAGCATTTTTATTTTGTTTTTTTAAGAGGGGGTCACTTTTAGTTGAACCTCTTTAAATCAAAATGGTTCTGAACCATTTGCATTTAATTTTCACTTTTCTTCTCAGCTCTGCAAATAAGAACACTCATCTCAGCACCGTTCCCCGAGGGTTACATGAGTATACTCCAGGCTTTCCGAGTCCCTCCCTTCTTCTCCTACTCTCTTACACTCCCTTCTTTTTTTGTTGTTTTTTTCACTTTTGGCCACAACAAAAAGCTTCTGGCCAGCAGGAGTGTGTGGTTTGATCAACCCTCTTGCTCCATATTAGGGATAAAATACACCAGCCGGACTGTTTGCAAAAACTCTCCAAAGCATACAAAGGCTGCGGAGGAGAAATGCAATCCAGCACGCTGTTCTCAATCCCTGCTTCTAGGTGGTTGAAAGTATTTTTTTTATTTATTCAAAGCACACTTACACGAAAAGAAAAACAAAGAAGCCAATTCTCATGGTCTTTCCTCCATTTTCACTCATTTTCTACTCAGGTGAACACCTGCAGATTCCCAGCCATGGACATCAGCAGGAACTCTGCCTTATGAATGAGCAAAAAGGGAATTAAAATAAACACATGGGATTTGATTCTGTATAAATGAATCATTATGATTAAAACTAAGCTTGTTTAAAGCAAAAACTTCCTCCACGAGCTCTTACTTTTTACCACGCTGAACATATGTAAGAAATTTCTTAGAGTTGTTTGTCCCTGTTAAGTGTGAAATTTAATAATATTTCTATACGGTATCAGATGTATATAATTAAATATATAAGATATCCAGTGCAACCAACTTGAGCATTCCAAACAATGCCAACTTGTGCATTTCCAACCATGTAATGTTAGAGAACTCAATTTCCTTTTTCCCCTTTTAAAAAAAAAAAAAAAAATATTACTTTTAAATACTCGGGTAGAGTTTGAAGTCCCCACTGTGGGTGGGCGAGTGGAACGAGGGGTATCGGGGGTGAGAGTTTAACACCCATCTCTTGCTGCAGCTCCTGTTCGGCTGGAGGCGAGTCTGCTGCGAGCCGGGTTCCCAGCACAGCAGCGCATCTGTTTTCACTGTAATCGCCACAGCTCACCAACGGAGAGATAACTTTTTTTCAAAAAAAGTATTATTTTGCAGGAACCCTTGAATTAACAGAATGCAAATATTGTAGAGACTCTGAAGTCTGCTGTTTTGAAAAAAAATATTTCTCATTTCCCCAATTTTCTTCTTTTGCTGGTGGGTTGTTGTGGTTGTTTTCAAATGAAAACGTTCACTGGGAAAACATGTTGAATTTCTTTTCTGCTTTTTATTACAAAAAACCTGCTCTTCCAAAAGTACAACAGTTAAATGTCTCTAAATAGTGCCAAGGTACATTTTTCAGACTCATTAATATAATTTAGTAAATTACGTAAGGGCAGTCTTAGGCACAAGCTTCACTGAGAACCATAAATGTGATCCAAACACGTAAGTCAAAAGAAAACTTTTTCTAGGAAATCTAGTGGGTTCTGGGTCAGGTATTTTGCATGTCAAGCATCAAAGATGAAAATTTTCCGATTCTTTTACTAGGAAATTATCATGGAGGGAAGCGGCTTTCTGTATTAAACTCCTCAAATATTTGAATATTTTTTCCTGAAACAACAAATCAAGAAAAACCAATAATATATTTTGCAGGAGACCAACTTTGGAAAATACCAAAGATGTGAATGCCCAGCACAGACGTAACCAGCACAAGCAAAACCACGCAAATAAACCAGATACAACAAAACCCCCGGTATTAACCTATCCGCCAGGTAGACTGTCAACAGCAGCAATCGCTGCGGCTGTGCTGAACAAAAAATAACCTCTTCCAGCTCCTCACCTTTGAAGGGCAAACAAAATTTCTGAAACCACTTCAGCCGTAAGATCTCTAAAGAAGGCAGCAGTTCTCACCTTAAATCCGAATTTAAAGACATTTTGTGTCGTTACGGGAACCGTAAGGACGATTTTGCATGGTAGCGAGATGAAAGCGTATGCACGTATTCTCTTAAGCACAAATGTAACACGAAACATGGCAGAGTAAAGGTTAAGTAGCATTTGACTGATTTTTACCTCATGGGAACTATAATTTACACGCCGCATTCATCCAAGGTAAGAGGGTTCAAATGGCACAAATTAAAAGCCTACAGTTTCCTACTTCTGTTTTTAACGTATCGTGTTGATACACAGCCAGTTTTTAAAGTGATAAAAGGTTTCTATCAAAATATCAAACAGCAAGAAGATGCACTATTTCTACACTGTCAGCATCGCCGTATTTTACTGCATCCTTCCTCGCTCCTTACAACCACTGTCGATGATTATAAAATAGGGATGGTCCATCTGCAGTCCAAAAGGACAAATTAATCTTCCAGACACCCAGCTCTTACAATCAAATCCTGGACAGAAATTTCCAGGAACAGAAATAACTAAATTAATGTGGGTTTAATAAAAAGAAAAAGGAAGGGAAAAAAAAAAAAAGGCTGGCAGTGAGCTCAAAGAGCTACCTGAGGTCTGTGCATCAAGGGATGCTGACACCTGCGGCTGTACCACGGGCAGGGTCCAGCACCACCCCGGGTTCCTGGCCCAAAATCGGTTACTTTCTGCTGCTTTTGGCGATGCCAGGCATCTGGAAATGTGCCAGCAGCAATCTACCCGATCACCAACGCTCCCAGCGCAATAAGGGAGACGCTTGTGTCCTGCGATGCGGATGCCATGTGGATGCTCTACGGTCACCTTTGCTTTCAGGGGGGAGCAAGGACATTTTGGAGCAGCCAAACCCCCTTGCACCAAGGCACACACAGCCTGCTCCTGAGGGAGAAGGGAATAAAGATGGGAAAACAGATCTGAAAACTGGGGAACCACAGAGGGTCTGCTTTTTGCTGGACTCTTGCACACTTCAGCTTGCCCAAGCAGGCGATGACTTCTCCCTGCGGCCACGCAGCCTTCACTGGCTCAATCCCTCAGGCAGCTCCTGCCCCAGGCAGCCAAGCAGCACCTCTCCTGACACCACGGGCTGCTCTCGGCCATGACCCTCCCAGGCATCCAAGTCCAGTTTTCAGAAGTGTCATAGGCTGTCAGGAGCCCACAGTTAAATTAAAACAACTCCAGAGAACTATATCTCCATCAAAGACTTTTCTGAAGGCAGGACTAGGATGCTCTTGAAAATGTTACTAAGCAGCTGTTAAGCAATTACTTGGAAAACTCCACAAGCCTTTTATATTTTTTTTTTACTTTTTGCAAGCAGTCATCAATGGACTCAGGGCATCATGAAACCAGCTAGAGATACTATTGCAACAGTCATTGCCAAAAAAAGCATGAATGATTCCTATCAGCAAGGCAGAGAGATACTCAGCCGAGCTTTGGCAAAACGCCTGCTTCCCATGGCTACTGCCCTTGGGACTCTGTGCCGGTTCTCCAAACACGCTCATCAATGTGCCTGGAGCACCTCTGGGATTTACAATCACTGTTGCTACCAAAGATCCCGACTCTGGCCACCCTTCCTTGCCAACCAGAGTAGAGACGCTGCAAAAAAAATGGGAAATACATCTTTTTCTGGGTCAGTAAGTCAGTGTTTTTCCCATGTCTGGTTGGGGCAATTCCACTTCAGTGTTAGTGTCGACAGAAAATATGTGCTGAGAATTTTAGTGTTCAGGATGTTCTTTAGTCATTTTGGTGATCTGATGTGGCACAGGAAATATTAGTGCATATTCTGTATTTTCAGTCACACACACCTCACCATTCTTATTTTTAAAAAAATAGACAACAGAGAGTCAGATCACTGAGACTGAAATTATGAGCAATCCGACAGAAGTCAGAGGTAGGGGAGGAAGGTGATAAAGACTCAGCCAACTGTTAAACTATTAGTTCATAGTCTGATATTTTAATTTCCGTTCGGCTCTTATTAAACCCACCTCCAAATTAGGAGGCCGATGTAGAACAAGCCTTGCAGCGATGCTACCTGTGCCTGCCGGCCCCTCGCCTCGCACCCCAGCGCGTCCAGACTAACCTCAGCGTCCCTGATCTTAGAGACTTTCGATACCTTGTCTGTGAATTTAATATAAAATTAGATAAAGACAAGCTATCTTTCACCTACCTATTAAAATTCATACCATCAAATATGACAAATCAAGATCTCACTGCTCCTTTCACAGGACTGTGAGTTTTAGAGTTGATCAAAGCGTACTTGTGATTAATTATGCATTGAGACCACTGCATCAGCTGCACCGGGCAGTGCTCCCCTCCCCTACTAATCAACAAATCTCTGGCATTCTCTTCCCAATGCAGAATTAAAGCTGCTCTTCCTCTGGCACAAGCCCCAAAGTACAGCTGTTGCTGCTAGTATACAATTTACACTCCTCCAAACCACCAGAAGGGAACTGAGCAGATCCCAGATGCAGGATCTTCCCCAGTTGATTTCTGCAGTGCACGTTACTGAAGATGGGCTTCACTTTTCATGCTGTGGAACTGGCAGAGTGCTCCACATCCTTAATATTAATTAAGTGCCCATTTTTGTCTGTGAATGTTATTACAACATGCGAGGCTCCAGATAAAGAAGTTCAGTAGCATCAACAAAAAATATCATAAAGTTAAGTGCACATCATCTTTCATTTAACAAAGTACTTTCTTGTAAAAGCTACTGAAATCCAGCACAGGACAGAACCGCACTGCAGGTTTTTCCCAGCAAGTTGCTTTGAAGGAGCATTACATTTAAAAACAAAGTTTCAAAACAACACATTAAAGGTTTGCACAACTTCAAAAAATAAACCTCACCCTCTAAACTCAGGCCCATCTGCCTATTCAGCTTCAGGAAGACAACGACCTGATCATGGCCATAATTAAGAGCAGCGGAAACTCCAAGACAAGGGTTGGGTTCATAAGCTGCTGGCATCCCCTGGAAGCCTGTGGAGCATCAGCCGGGTGTGCTGCCACCCTCCCATCCCAGCACATCCCCACCCTGGCACATCCCCACCCCAGGCTCTTTCTTTCTTTAATCCTGAAATTGTGAAATCCAGAAGCCAAACTTACAGTCCTTCCGAGGGAGGGGGGCTGGACAGTGATTCCTCCCGCGCTGCCTTCCTACCCCTTGTTTTTGTGAGCTCTGCCCTGGGGACGAAGCACTGCTCTTTGCAGGATACCCAGCTCTAGCTGGCTAAAAGAAATAAGAGAGAATAATTGCGACGGAAACTCTGGGCACCCACGTATCAAGTCAAGACAGTATATTTTATTCCCCCCCCCCTCACAGTTTTTGAATTGCCGTAGGTTAGCCTAATTGATTTGTGTTCTCACCAAATTAAAGACACAGCACGCAGACAACATGCCAGTGAAAAAATATGGCAACAGCAAAAGTTTACAAATTTAATTTGCAATTGTTTTAGCAAAACAGCTCAGTCCACTCCTTCAGTTTTGGAAAGTAATCAGCTCAGGCTAGAGGAAGTTACCAGCTCCTAGGCACGAGCATTATAACGCAGGCTTATTTCATAAGAGATTAAGAACAGTTTTTTCAGTTAAGAAGTGGATATCGCAAGTGAGGCAACACTGCAGGTTATAACAGTAAGGGCTCAGGATCTCAGAGAAGGGGAATACTTGGAGGGATAACCCCAGGGAGAAGACCGCAGGCCAAATTTCCCTTAAAAGCAAGGCTGGCAAAAATCCCAGCGAAGCCCCAAAGAGTTGCTTCAGTGCTGACAGGGACCCCCTCCCCAGTGCGGATCTTTCTCCCAGGCTGCCACCAGAAGGCAAACACAGAGTTTCCATCTCCTACAACGAAAGGGTTAAGCCAAGATTTCAGTCCCCTGGTTCAAACCGCCCAGCGAGCACTCCCTGCCCAAATTACAGCAGCACATACATCCAACAGATGCCGTTCAGACAGGGGCTTTCCTTGCCCTGAGGTACAGTTCAGTTTGTCCATTCTACTGTGCAATTACAGAATCAATAAAACATCCCTTTGAAACTCCCTGGACTAGTGCCGACACGCAGACAGTAGTCAAGCTGACATTTTTTGCTGTTTCCGTTATTACTACCGTCAAGCCTTCTGAGAAGCAAGACATCAAAACCCGGGCGCCGCAAAGCAAAGGAGGAAAAGCAAATGTAGAGCTGAGGTTTTGTTCATCGTATCGCATCACTCCCCGGGCGATCACACAGTACCAGGCATACCTGCAAACAAAACCTGCTCAAAGCCATCAAAATAGGCATTGGGAAACAGCACGTTTCCGAAAAGCACGTGTGCCCCACCCTCCTCTGCTTCAAACACATTAATATCCCTTTTTTGCTATTTTTTTTGGAGGGGGGGAGGGGAGTGGTGGAATTGCTTGTGGTAGAGCACCTGACCTAAATGGGGAAGCCCTGATTTGGGGATGAACTTATTAAAAAGCAAACCCCAAGCGCCCTGTTGCTGGTATGCGCTCACAAATGCAGCGCGAGATGTGGACTGTATGTGGAAGTTGGGAGGTGGGGTTGAAATCTCGCCATCCATCTGTTTCTGAGCAGTGCCTGAAACACCGAAATAGAAATGGGAAGCTGCAGAGTGCCAGGAGTGGAACCTGGGAAGAAGAAAAAAAAAAAAGAAAAAAAAAAGCAAGAGCAGGACGACAAAGGGGGATACTGAATTCCCATGTTCAGAATGATTCAAAGGAGACTTGGATAACCAAGGCCGTGCCCAGCACAGAGGCATTTGTTGTCTGTGAAATGCAACTTTTTTCCTCCCATAACAATTAGCAAAATCTGCCCAAATAAATGGAAAATGCAAAACTGCAGGTCTTAACAGCACTTCTTGAAAAATCACCCTTTTCAAATGTTTATTTTCATGCTCACTACATTAATTACAAATTATTTAATCATTCATTTTGAGCTTTAAAGCCTGGCACGTACAGTCAGTATCCCACATACCCACATTTCCAGGAAAAAAAAAAATATCTAAAATTCATCTAAAGTACCTCTTCTGTACTTGAGAAGGTCTAAAACTTGTGACCGAGGCCAACCTGTTCCCTCAGTTTTCCTCCTCGACAGGCTCCCCCAGACAGACCTGCCACGACGACCACAGATGGGGAAAGCCCACCTTGGGGATAAGGAGCCTGTCCGATTTCTCACCCGCCGATTCCTCAATCTCCCTTAAACAGGCATTACAAACCGTACAGACTTTACATGGGAACTACAACAACATCTATCCAGTAATAACCTATTCAGAAGGCTTTGTTAGCTGGAAAAAATGGTGGCAAAGGCAAGTTATAAGGATGCCCAGTACCACATCTCAGCAACGTGAGACTCTTAAACAGCTTCAGCATTTTGTGAAGTTTCTTTACACTGCTTTGTTTGAACCTCTCCTCTCCCCTTCAAAGGTTATGTGCAGATTCAAGTGTTTGCCAATAGTAATAAAATCACTAATAACAAATAGTATTATTCCAAGGGCTCTTTCCACATGGATGTCCCAGGCCCCCAGGCAGCAGGCAGTACACTCACAAGGCAGTTGGGAGGGGAAGGAGCCCTGCACCCATTTCCCAGCCCTGGGAAAGGCAGGCCAAACACCCTGCCCAGCGCCCTCCAAAGCAACCGAATAAAACCAAAACAAAACAAAACAACAACACAATCCAACTCTCTCAAGTTCAAAGGTTAATTTATAAAGTTATATTTCCTCCCAGAGCACGCTCACGTGTCTTCTATACCGACTGTAGGCCAAATAATAACTCATCTGGAGAGCAACTTATTTCGAAGAGGTTTCACATTTAGTGATGAGCACAAGGAGGAGAGAGGGAGGATGTCTCACATTCAGACTCCGTCTCAGGATAGAGCGTATCTTTTCTCCAAACCGGTTCTCTTTGTGGTATAAGATCACGGGTGTGTTAACTGTAAAAACTCATTTTAAAGCGACCGAAGCTGAAGATAATAAGGTTGTGTCATCTGTACAAATATTCTGTACTGGAATGAGAATGCGGGTGTACCAGAGGAAGGTCTGGCTGAACACAAAACAGTCGGAGCAACAGAAACTGAGAAGATCCTCAAGCCTGGCTTGTTAGGAGTGACCTAAAATGGCCCCGTTCTGACTCATTCTTCTCTACCTCCTCCATCAGAGGATTCAAAGGGAAACTGCAATTCAACCTTCATTGCTGTAGCACAACTGCAACATAACTATTCTCTGTCATGAAAGAAAAAACAAGTTGTGGGTGCCTGAATGCTGACAGATCACTTTTGCTTTAAGGGTACATCATGTCAATCAAAACCAAATTCCTTATGCTCATCACAGGAGCTTGCAACCAAGCAATGCAAAAATCTCGTTCGAGTTCAACCAGTAATGTGTTCAAAGGCTTCCCAATCTGCTCTGTCTCTGGCATCAGCAGCAACAGACAGAGAAGAGGCAGAAGAGATGGAAAAAAAAAAAGAAAAAAAGAAATCTCTTGCTGGGCAAAGGAGAAAGGCCTCTAAACCAAAATAAAAATAAGCATTAAAATGTGTGTGTTGGACTAAAAGGATATACAGCAGGTTGAAATGTGCTATATCTTCCTCACTGGTGAGGAAAGACCTCTATAACTCACCGTGAGCTTTGATCACTCGTGAGCTATCAGCTATTTCTTTGCTGCTTGAGTAAATATAAGTCATTCACAGCTGAAACATAATTTCTCTCTCTTTCCCCTGCCACTATATGTTGTGTGCGAATATGTCTTGTATATAGGCACACTAACACACTGTGCTGTTCAAATACACATCAGAGTTCACCAGATGGTGGGGATTGCCAGACACTCGTCGTTGCCATGAGTTAGGAGTCACGGTGTAACTCATGAATGATGTGTCTAAGCTGTAAGTGGGTTTTGCATAGTTACATTACCCTTACCGACAAAAAACTGTGTTTTCTTATTATGTTCAACCTGCAACAGTTTATAATTGTGAGACTTAAGGGATTGTTGGGTATCATGGTTGGTTTTTTTTCCCCTTCTCAGAGACAGGGCTCCAAAGGAGCAATTTTCATCTGGGGGTTATGATTCACACCCATTTACACAAGATTATACACGGTTTCATAAAGCTGTGGCCGCAGTCAGTGCCCATGTTTGGGCACAAGCTAAAAACCCAACCTCAGAAAAACAAAGATGTTTTACCAAAAATACTCAAGCTTTTAAGAGGCAATCATCTTAATTATGCATAGGAAAAATATATGAGATTGGAATTACGGTTTTGTGTACGGGCCTCAGCATGTACTTGGGCATTAAGATATTTGGGCAATAAATTATGTGAGCATAGGCTGGTAAGGATGTGAATGTTGGGCGAATTGGCAATTTCCTAGTCTTTAATTAATGATGGTGTTGAGAAAGAATGTGGCCTTCCTTCTAAATTAACAATGCTTTTTAATCAGCGAGTGAATCTGCCTGTTTGAAGCGGAAGGTAGCTCTAGGCTTGCAAAGAAAGGAACAGAGTCTCCACAAGAAAAAGCTGGAAACCTGGCAATGCCCTCACGGTCCTACCAGACCCTCTTTACTGCCTCTAACAGAGCACGTACCTTGCCCAAGGTCTGCCGGAGCTGGTGGTGAGGAAATAAAAATCGAGAGAAAAGGATCCAGTTAAGAGCTAGAAGGAAGCAGAAAGGAGAGAGCACGGGGGAGTTCCCATCCAATTTGAAAGGGTGGGAGATGGCTCTGCTCAGCAGACACAAGCTGTCCAAGGAGCAGCCCCAACCCAACACCAAGAAAGCTGCTGCGCCGTACCTAACCCCAGGGCAAAGGAACCACACAGGGTCTCCTTTTGTCCTGTGCTTTAGATGTTTCCATCTACAGCACAACCATCGCTTGTAGAGAGGTCTTGGTGATCCCCAGCCAACAAGAGGACACAGCATTAAGCTATCTGATAACCCAGTAAAGTATCTTAGAAAACAGTCATTTTATTATTGCTTTGCTGATCTGTTCCTATAAAACACATTGTGCCCATCTAGTTACTGAATATAATTCACCTTTCTTATTTTTAGCCCCTCACAGACTGAAGTCTGTTGAACAAAATTGGTTTCTGTGCCATCAATGCTCAGGAGAGACGCTTAATTTTAAAGGTCAGGGACATATTCTTACCTAAGTATTAACTTTTAGAACAGCCTAGTGGTTTTAAAACATTAAAAGAAAAAAAAAAAAAAAAGAGTTACAAGCAGCATTTGTTATTTTAAGGTTTGCTAAGGATTGGATGCCTCCAAGGGTTCGGGCTTCAGCTCCAGTTAAGAACACAAGTTTGCTATCCAAAATTTCTTTGAACTAACAAAAATCCCTGGAGGTTATCAGATTGGGCTGAATATGGACTAAGGTTTTCAGCTCCTCCCCTTTTATCTGTAAATACCAGGAGAGGAGCTCTCTAGCACCTTAAGTCAAAGAGTTTCCTGTCTTGGCTGGGAACCACTTCGGCAAACACTTGAGGCCATGAAAAGCAGTTGGATTCGGGCTCTGGGCAGGAGAAGGCACTGTCAGTCACTGTGGCTCACCCCGGCCCCGTTTCAGGCAGCGTGTTTCAGCACGATGTGGCTGGGTTACGTACAGGCCCTGCACATTTCTGACTCCCAGACAGCTTTCTGAGGCCAGAGGGAATACTGCCTCTCCCATCTCCCTTCCTCCCAAAGGAGGATCTTCCCCCGGCAGCTCTGTGGGATGGATGTGCCCATGGCACTGCATCCCCCTAAATTCAGGGTGCCCATCGAAGGGACAAACATTTCCCCCCACCCTCACCAAACCATCTTCTCTTCCCCAGCCCATGCAAGTATCAATGAGTGTTGAAGAGCCTGAATCCACCGGGTACTTGGTCCCCCTTGTCTGACAACAGGCATCTCGCCCCCAGCCAGAGCCTATTCAGATGGAGGGAGAAAACAGGGAATCAAAAAGTCCTCTGTCTGGCAGAAATGTGCCTGCTGGGAGCCGAGCGCACACTGAATAGCCTGTTCATGGTGTCTGTACTAAAAGTAAGGACCTGGCTTTATTTCTTTGTTGATGTTGATACAACTTAAGGAGCAGAAATAGATGAATCTGGGAAGTCTTGGGGATAGGAGATCCACACGGGGGGCAGAGGCATCCTGCAAACTCCACGCCGTCCTTACTGTTATTTCCCACTCAAGGAGCTGAGCAGCGCTTTATGCTTTCAAACAGGCAGAATATATGGTGGTCGGGAAGCAGAAGCGTACAGAGCAATAACGGGAAAACAATGTTGTGCTCCTGACCGAAGAGACTTGCAGTCTGAAAGTTATACACATGAAACATTAAAATAAAAGTGCATGCACATCCCGTATGGATGGAAAGTCCAAGTTTAATTCAGCCTAGCAAGAACTAGCAGCCTTCCCCCCTCCCCAAAAATCTGGCCCAATTCAATTAAAAGGTCTTTTTGCTCATTTTTTCTTTATTTGAGGTGAACATTTCTGCTTTTTTAAGCTACTTTTTAAAGAACTCTTTCCTGGCCCCTGAACACTCTGAGGTCCCGTATCTCACGGCTTCACAACCCACTGACAACAGGCAGCTCTTTCTCGCTTGCTAAAAAATTACTTATGATTTTTACGCGACAAATACCAAACCACAGCCATCCCATCACCTTTATAAAGAGAGAATGTTTTCTCCTTTTTGGAGCACCTTAGCCTTTTTTTTATTCAACTAGACCAGCCATGAGCAGGATCTTCCACAGTGACATTTTCAGAGCTACTTAAGATGTTTTGACGGCCCAAATTCAAACAGACATGAAAAAAACCAAAACACCTCTTTGGCAATTTTGCAAATCTCGTCCTACACCTTAACATATTTCTGCAACACGAGGACCTCGTTAGTCTAAGAAAATGACATCTTCTGAGAGCTGTGGATGCATGGGAATCCTTGATGCCCCACGCCAAGTCAGTCATCACCCACAGCAAGAACCATTTCACACGACTCCACGAGGCTGCATCCCAACGGAGATCGACCCGGCTTATCTTGAGGTTCAACTCCAAACACCACACAGTAACTACGGTGAAGCCAGCACCGAAAGGAGGCCCAAATGGGTAGCAAAAGGCAGGGAGAGGCCTGAGAAAAGCCAGCGTGGAGCCAGGGAAGGAGGCAGCAGGAGGCTGGCTCCAGCTCAGCTCCCTGGCACGACGGACCTTTGGGGAGCTCGATTCCCAGCTACAAGCCCTAACAACTTCATTACTTAATCAAACGGTACACGCAATGCAATCTGTGCGGGAGGCGGGGGCACGCAGCAGCCACGCTCTCGCTCCTCTCCGGCTGCAGCACATGTACCGGCCATAAAGTTATCCAGGCAGTTGCTCCGCTTGCCTGAATGCCGACTACAACCATGGCCTCTGGATGCAAATTACTGGCTTTTATAGGTTCCTAAAAACATCGCACTGTGTCTGCTGAACAATGTGGGAGTTGTAGAAAGGGCCTGATGATGGCAATGATGTAATTAAAAGCTGTGAGTGGAAAAAATACCCATTAGATTCCTTCTTCCAGACAGAAAAACTGGTAAAAATGTACTACTTAGAAATAGTTTAAAAGAAAATGTTCAAGTAAATAAATAAAAAACCCATATTCACTCCTCCCCCCAGTCCCTCAAGTTTCCAATAGCTTCCCCGCTCAGCACCCGTGAAGGAAAACGTATACGCTAGAGCACGTCCCTAAGCCCTGTACTCTATCTGGAAAAAAACGAGATAGAGAAACTCTCCCTATCTAATCACCGGCCCCGTCTGGTAGTAACAGAAGTTACTATCTCTGCCTGCCTGTCAGGAGCCGTACGAAACCAATCGGTGGCTGGGGCTGATATGGGAGCAAGAGGCAAGAGAGCTGTAAAGCCGGCTGGCAGCTTCGTTAGCTGGTTCTGCACAGCCTGGGATGAGCCATGGTGAGCACCCAACCCGAGCCGACATCCCTGGGGACAGGCATCGCAAGGCCGGGCATTGCCTGCCTCTTCTCCCATGCCAGGATAGCAAGGGGACTCTATTAAACTTTCACCATGGCACCCTTGGACCAGCACGGTGTTTGTTATTGACTGATGAGGAATTCACCCGCTTAAGATGGGGATCTGCAGAAGTGTTATTTCACAGGGTAGAAGTCTTGATTACAGTAGAAAAAGAGCGGGGCAACCCCCTCCCCATCCAAACGCTGGACATAACCCACACCCCAGTATCTTTCTGCAAACTGCATTTTACATTTCTTTGACATATTAAAACTTAGAGGGGGATGACTTCTGCTCTCGCCTCCATCCCCCAAAAAAATACACATACAGCAGCATCAGCTGGCAGTACTGCTGGCAATGAAGCCGGTGGCCTGCGTTAGCCATCGTTTGCATCTCAGGGACCCACCCCAGCCCACTTCCCTGATTAAATGCACAGGGCCGACGCTGGCTTTGAAGACATCTGGGCAGGGGTTAGTCCCGAGCCACCTCTGTGCCCAATACAGGAACTTCCTCCGACGGCACCTCACCACAGGCTCCAAGCACAGGCATGCAGCACAACGTTTCTCCAAGCATTAGCTGCTGCCTCAAACAATCAAGGAGGGTTTTTTTGCCCTTTTTTTTTTTTTGGAGAAATGATCAAACCGGGGGTGGGGACAGAACATCCTGCGTGAAACCGCATCCTGAACAAGCATCACCACGATTCACTGTAAATAAATACTCTCTCCTTGCAGCACTTCCGTCAACTGTCACTGCCTTGGCTCCAATCACCTTTCAAGTCCAAACAGGAAAGCAGAGAAAAGCGAGTGAGATGGCAGATATGAGGTTTAATTTGCTTTTCACTGCAGTTTTCATTGGTGGTGCACTTCCAATTCGTCGGCGTTGCCAGCTGCCTGGAATCACTCCTGGACCCAGTTTTTTCCTGTTAACCTTCATAATTGTATTATTATGGGCAAGCCCACAAACTGCACTACAAAAAGCTGTAAAAAGTGCAGCTTCCACCCTTTGCTAGATAAGCAGCCAGATCCAAACCCTGCTGCTACAGACAGAAAGGCAACTCAGATTTACCAAAGATGTTTCTTCACCTATGTTTTACATAATGCGAGATGTGTCCGCAAAAAAAAAAAAAAATAATAAAGGAGAGGGGGCGGTGAAGGGATTACAGGATGAAATAAGTTTGACCTCAATTTTCTTAAAAACTTATGAAAACATATGTATAAGTTTGGAAAGATCAAAGATGTGAGAGGATAGCAATCCGGGGCAGGAGAGCACAAGCGGGAGCTGACCCGGCTCGTGCAGGTGTGCCCTGCGAGGGGTGGGAACGTTGCGCACCCCACGGCATTTCAAACGAGCTGACGATGGAGCAGAAGAAGAAGAGGAGCTGCCTCTCATGCGCACCCTCTCGTGGGCACGCTGATCAGCACCCGCAGGCACTGAGGGATGGAGGGAGAGGGTAGTCTGCAGAGGTGCGCTTGTCCAGGACCCCAAAACTAGGGAACACCCTCATGAACCCCCACCAAACCAAAGCAGGGTGTAGCCCCCTCACTGTCAGGAGGGGGAAAAAAAAAAGACCTTGGCAGTCGCAGCCCGCCTGGGTGTGCCGGGATGCACAGGATCGCCTCCCCGCTGCACACGCACGCAACGAGCAATTTAATTAATAAAAGTAAAAATGAAGTATTACATGTAGCAGCAAAGCATTATTAAAAGCCGTAATGTCTCAAAGGTTCCTATGAAGTCATGTTCTTACAATTCACTCCGAAGAATTTAAAGACAAAATTACATGCTTGGTAATACTCCGGGGAGCACGCTTTTCTATGTGGCCCATTGTTTGTGTATGATGCATGGCTTCGAGAAAGTGGCATTGTTAGAGGGATCATAAATCACAAAGAGGAAGTTTGATTTTTTTTATTTTTTTAAAAAAAGAAATCTTGTTCCAGACAGGGCTTTCCTCTGCTGCAGAGTTTTCAGCTTCTTTCAGCAAATGAACCAGCACCAGACCTACACACACTGTGGGGGTCTCAAGCTGCCGAGATGATCATCGCCCTCTTCTCTACAGCCACACCAGAGAAATAAGCATACTGCAGCCAGCACCGCACGTTTTGTATCGCTGATTCCAAGGGAACGTTTATTTTTTCTAAAGATAACTCTTCAAGATAAAATCTTGAATATTTATAAAGCAGCACTAGAACTTCTGCACCGCCTTTTGCAAAAGTTTACCTGGTGTGGTTTGACACCTTAATTTTCTTCAAGTGATTTCTGGTTTTAGTGTGGTTATTTATTCTTAGGTGTATTATTTCTGAACTTGGAATCGAAGTGGGCTTGCTGGAAAAGCAAAGAGCGAATGCCACAAATCACGTACTACCCACAGGCACCCACCCCACCCCTCACAGCGCACAGGAGTTAGGTAGCGGCTTGTCTCCCAAACCAACCACAGTAAGGTTACTGCTCTGAGGAAGCTGACGGACTTCTTATCTCGCCAGAGCTGAAAACTCAAACGGTCTCCACAACACTGCCCAGCTTCATTTCAAACTTTACACTAACCAACCAACAAAACACCCACAAAAAACCCAATCTCATAAAAAATAAAAAAACCCAAACCCCAGGACATAATGGATATCAGCATAAGAACGTCCCAACAGTTAACAGTAGCTCCTTGCTACAACCGAACCACACAAAACCATTTCCAAGGAAAGAACCAACACATTCAAGAACGAATCAATAAACATCAGCCAAGCCAGAAAGTCAGAAGCGTCTCCAGGCTCCGAGGGACCAACCAGGCACCGCTGGAGGGTGGTTTTCAGACAGGGCCAAGCAGGCAACACCACCCGCTCAAGGAATGGGAAGCCTACAGCACATCAAAAAGCAACCAGGCATCTTCTTCCCCAAGGGGACGCATCCCAAAACACAGATCACACGGGATCACACCCTGATGAGGCGAGATTGCTCTCTCATGCTGTCTTATTACCTGCTCCATACGGCTATATTTTGCCTTTGAGCTATCTATTTATTTTACACACCTATTCATATGTACAGGAAAACCTCAAGCAGCGTTCATTCTTAATGCAAAGAAATCTTAAACGTACCAGAGCAAATCTGAAATACCAGCTGTGGATACCTTAGTGGATAGACTAATATTTCCAGCAGTGCATGATTTCCAGTTACAAATCACAGCTACATAAATTACATTTCCCTGTGACTCAGTCCTACATCACTGCGTCCTACAGTCCATACAACTCCTGTCTCGCACATGCCTGGGTCCCCTTATCCCATTTTTGAGTATGTCCCTGGATGCTTTCCTGTTGCAGCAGATTACAAGTATGAACATATGTGATTTTTTCCAACTTTGTTACCAGCTAGTACCAGGTTAAGCTAAGCAGCAGACATCTAGGCAGACACCCCAGCCTCAACTCCCGGCTGGCGTAAATCAGCACAGCTCTGTTGACTGCAAAATTAAGGAACTGTGTCAGCTTATACCAGCTAAAAATCTGACCCTGCTCATCTGATTTGTCTCAAGATAGTCACTACAGTCAGAATGTAAGAAGAATAAATTAGCATGGATTAAGCCTGGGAAAAACCTGCTGAGGAAACTTGAGTTAAAATACACATTCTGACGTGAACTTCATTCACTCGGAACTGTACACTTAAGTCATATGGTCTAAATGCCATTACCTAATAGGATCAGTCCACTACCAGTTATCCCTAAATATAAAAAGAAAAAAGAATAACCTTTCCGTTTAAGAACCAACTGCTTGCAAATTTACGATGGTTGACTCAAGAAACACATGGCATGTTCTTCTGCCAAAACATCTGCCTTCTTCAAGAGAGCTGACTTCATCCAGCGCTGGTGGAAGGTCTCCGTCTGCCTTATTCTTACAGCGTGAGTATTTGGCTGCCAACACTACTCGAAGGAACTATTTATGCTCCATAAAAGGCTTGGACATAGTCTGGAATACAGACAGAAATGAGAGAGCTAAATCAAGCTAATTATTTTGAGAACTTACAACTAGAAACATTATTACAATAAATTCCACCTGTTTTTTTCAACTTCTGCACATTGCAAAGGATTTCCACTCTGTACATTCAAGAAGGCCATCGTACGGAAACAATTACAGCATACAAGCTTAAACTGACTTCCACCGATGCAAGGGCCGTTGACCCATCTTTATGGGCATTTTAAATAATTTATGTCCAACTTGAATGCAATCTGCTCTACTTGACATCTCTGACCCAAAGCATATCGAGGTTTATGTTGGGTTTCTTTAACATTCAGACCCTGTCAAGGGAAGATGTGATCTACGCTGTTACGAGATGAGTTCCTCTCCACCAGCCACCAAGGAAGGGCTCTACCAATCCCCACCGCTGCCCCGTGCCAAGAAATTCTGGGGAAAAAAAATGCCTATTTTGCTCTTTCTGAGGGTTTTGTGTAGCCAAGCTCACACTTTTCCTACCTCTCCTGCAGAATTCCTAGTAGGGAGACAGAAAAAGCTGGTGGGAAGGGTAGGGCTTCACCACAGTCTGAATGAGAGTATGACTATGGCTCCCGTGCCAAAAAGAGAGCTTGTTGTGAGGGACACAGCCTTGGCATAGGAGCTTTGGAGGAAAGGATAACAGAAGCCTTAATACTTGCTCTTTACCTGGGAGAACCAATTCGGCAAAATTACTTTCCGGGAGCTAAAGCAACTTGGTACCTATGCCAGGTCCTCAAAGAGGCTTGAGAGACACGGGGAGAGCTGAGCCACTGGGGAAAGTTGAACACAACTGGGAACAGTGAGAAAATGCCTCCGAGAGCCAGCAGGGAGGCCAAGAAGCAGTGGGATGCTGCCTGCACAGGAGAGGTACGTGATGCACAAGGGGAGGGGGCCTGAGCTCCTGTGTCTCCATAACTGATGGCCTAAAGCCACCCCAGGGGGAGACTCGGCTCCACCTTACCTGCCACAAGCCCTCAAACTTGGATGGATCCTCTCAGAAAGGAGACGAGAGCTGCAAGGGGTGATAACGGGAATCCTGCCCATTTAATTGAGCATGGATCTCTTGTACACAGCTGAGGGCGAGTGACTGAGGAGGCACTTTGGACTCGCTGCCTTTATCCTCAGAGAGATGACGTTGGTGACCACAAGCTAATCCATCCCGAGCATGAGCTTGATTTAAATCAAAGCGATTTGAATCACTGATTTTAATCATGGTTTATATCAGAAAGCAGGAAACACGGTTTAAATCACTGATTTTAATCTTGTTTTACATTTGTACTTCTACATTTATTTTCTTAAAGAAAGATTGATTCGAATTGGTTAGCAACTTAATAAAATATGAGCTCTCCATTAAGCTTAACTTGCCTCCCTACTGAACAAGAGAAGAGGTTATTTACACATTCATTTGTATCCCTAAGTTTAAGGTTATGACTATGTCAGAAACAACAACTATTTTTATTAGTTAGTAATTTTGTTCTTTGTATTGATCTTCATTTGGTTGAAAAGTGGAACTGCAACTACATGAAAAAAACATTTTTATTTATTAAATGAAAGTTACTCAAGTGTGCTGGATACATAACAAATCTATGCATGCAAAACATTTACTGAACATGATCTGTTGTAAGGAAACTGAATAAATTAGGATCTCAGCAGTACTAGATCCCTTCCTCTTGCATCTTTCTTTTATTCCTAGATTGGAAAAGGAGAACCAAGTTTCCTCTTTTCAGCTCCATACTAGTTTCTCAGTTTTTATCGAATCACCAATGGAATTACCGAAACTAACCGTTCAGCTCCATCCCAAAGAAAACTGAAACCAAACTCATCATCTACAGAAAAGGCCATTAATAGCTAAAGCTCACCAGTTCTCACATACTCTAACGTAACTCAAAGAGCTAACTCCAGTTAGGTCTTTGGTCTGATTTTCTTTAAAATGTCAACAGAAAAATGTAATTAAGTATTATTTTGTATTTAATCTTTTAAACCAGAATACATTTGTTGCAGGTTTCAGTATTACCAGTTTAAAATTGTACTTTAAAAAGATTTTTAAGTTAAACATTACAGAATTTAAATACAAATACTTAACAGTTACCTAAAATTCAACCATTTTGTCCTGCCTATTTAACTTGTAGGTTTAAATAACTTATAACTGCCTAAGTATTAAGTAGGAGATAATTAATACGGTCAATAAAATGAAAGAAAGTGAATAGAAGAGAAACATCACTTCTTTAAGAAATTACTAAAACTCAAGAGGTAATTCAAAAAAGCTGGTTTACTATCTTGGGTTTAAAGTTCTTGGTTCTTTGCTGCCAGGTGACTCTAAATATTTTGGCTTTGCTGCAAGGGACAGTGCAAGCCCCGGCACTCCCATCCGCAGCCTGCGGCCCCCAGCGAAGGGGCTGCCATTTAGGTAAAATCAACCAAAAAGCCCATGAGTCAAAAACCTGAACTTGGGAGCCACACGACTCATTCCGCCTTCTGAAGAAACACCAGAGTTTGCTCAGGGTTACTTTTAACCAAGGACTGAGAGCTTGATAAGGGCGTATTTCGGGATGGGAAGACAGCAGCGCTTGCTTGGCTTCGGCATCAGGCCCCAGCGTCCTCACCCCATCCTCCCAGCTGGCATCCCACAACACTCACACATGGCCCCCCCCAGACCAAACCATCACAGTCTGCTGTAAAACCCTACCAAAAAAAAAAAAAAAAGAAAAAGAAAAAAAGCAGCTAGAGGCAGGGGTGGGGGGAAGGGAGGGGGAGGAAGAAAAGAAGAGTGGCTCTATTGACTACAGCATCTCTAGCACACATAATTCAAGGACTATAGCCGGTATGAATTGGAGGGTGGGGGGCAAAAGGGAGCTTTTTTATCCTTTTCCTTCAAAGCAGCTCATCAGAAATAAACTGCTATTCAATTAGGCAAATTCTCAGCACGTTTACTTTTAGCAAACTTAAATAACAACAAAATAACCCCAAATACCATGGAACATGTGGTAAATAAAAGTTTAACAAATCCCTAGAGAGTTACCACCAACAGTGAATATGGCATTTCTTTCCTAAGAATTTACAAATCCAGACTCTCAATAGAAGATTTCAGAACCAATCATTAAAACCTGCACAGTAACCACTATTTGGGTGTTTCCTTCAGAGTTAAAAAAACAAACAAACAAACAACTCAATTGAATATAAATATTACCTAAACATATATGTGAGCTCAGTCAGAAGGGACTGAAACAAAGAACATGTAGCTCACAGGCAACTAGTTCAGAAAACATAAATATATGCTATTCTTTAAATATAACTTCATAAGTTTACATTTTATGGTACTTGGAGATCCCAATTTGACAGTCTTGTATGCACCACACACCACCTCCCTATAAAACACACATATAGAAAGGTATTCGTGCTCTTGGTTAAAGCAAGATTAACAGGACAAGCCCTTTTCCAAAAAATGCAATTTAAAACAGAAAAAAGGGCTTGTAATAATAAGGCCATGTTACTGTTTATTTTATAATTCTAAATGAATGGATGTAGCGTAAAGCCATGATTATTTTCCTGCAGTCATAATATATGTGATTTAGAGTATGTTTAGGGGAAACGTTAACGGAGACAGAGGTCTGTAAACGGATGAAGAATTTGGGCACAAGAATGCAGCACGCTTCTGCTAACCCGCATCCACTCTTCTGGGCGACTTTATTTACTGTTCATAGTTCACTGCAAACGAGTGAAGCTGTCTCTAATGCCATACAAATTTGGATATCAGCTGTCCTATGCAAATTTGACTCTAATTACGTATGCATTACTGAGCTATGAAATAAGTCAGTGTGTTGTGGTATGTGAATACACATCCCGCTCTTGTTTTTGAGCATAATAGTTTTCAGTGTCTGCTGAGTGTTCATATCCTGTGGATTTTTCCTTTTTTTTTTCCCCCCTTTTCCTTTCTATCCTGTGGACTTTTCCTCCCTACCCCCCTGCTTTTTTTTTTTTTCTTAAGATGAAACTCCTTCCTTTATAATTAAAAAAAAAGAAATTAACACAGTACCCATGTTTTCAAAGTACCTGTTCCTAAAAGCAATATGAATTCCAGCCACAGAGAGGTCTGAAGTAAAAACCAAAGACTATTATTTTATATTGTGTAATGAATTAGCTTTAAAAATGTTGAACAATAAACAAACAACTACACAAAACATTTTTGTGAGCTAATTATGTACTAAGCAAGAAGTAATTTTATCCTTATACCCACATTTTATGTTTTGGGCACTTCTATTTCATGTCCCTCGACACCTTCTCCAATAATCCATCTACTTTATATTGGAAAGCCTCACATGAATAAAACTTTATGGCACTACAGGCATTTAGCCTTCCACTGACATTCCTGGCCTGTTCAATTCTGCAATTCAATCAAAATCAAATCTCAAAATCCTCTTGTCAGCCAGCGCTGCTTTCATATGCCCGAGCCCTGTGTAAGGATAACTGCATCCAATCTTTCCCCCAAGCAGTGCTTATATTGTTTTATTACAGTTCAATGAGTGGAGTTCAAAATTACATGCAGCTGCCTACTACTGTGGTCTGTCTGTGTTACGCATGGACACAAGTATTGCCCACCAGGCTTGAAATCATTCACTTACTGGTCTGGCAAGAGAGACTGTGAGCACTTCATTGTATGGAGGAACATCCTGCCTGCTAGATCTAAAGAGGGTGATGTTAGCAGATCAGTCCCTTTATAAAGGGATTGCGAAAGCCCTATGAAATGCAACTCCAATGTGCTCGATGTTAAGCATGTGGCTACTGCACATAAAAGCAAAGATAAACCTCAACATGCACTACTCATTCTCGGAAAGCTTGTAAGGGAAGATAAAGAACCAGGGAATAAAAGGCATCTCACAGAGTTTTTATATGTGTTTTAAATGATGAAGCTTCATTTCCACGATTTTTATCTTTTCATCCCCCCCCCTACGTAATCTTCACACTGAAACAAAAGGACAAAACACAAAGCTAATTAAATACGATTTAATCAGATGAACAATGCAGCGACTCCAAATCCAATAGCTTAAAAACTCCTGCTAGTGCTGCTGGCTCCTGTGCAGCCTGGCTGGAGGGAGAGCATCAAACTCGGGCAGCATTTCCATCCCGCTAGGGTTGGAGGCAAAGAGAGTGCCGAGAGGCTCCCTGCCATGCTAGGGCCAGGGCTGGGAAGCTGCAACAGCCATGAACTGAGGGGAATGGGTCCACACGCACCCTGGCCAGCCAGGTAGCGGCAAACTTGCCCAAAGCCCCCACAGTGGGCAGCGGCATCCTTCTCAGCACATACGGCATTCCGCTGGTGGCACGAGCGAGGCGATGCTCCTACAGGTTAACGTATCGCCCATCGCATTAGCGGTTAGAGATCATTTTCACTTGGCTTTCCATCAGCATTTCACAGTATTACAACAGTGACCAAAATCAAAAGAAAAAAAGAAGAAGAAAAAAAAGCCTTTTATCAAAGCCTATTCATCAAATATTCTACCGTGACTAAATTTTGTAAGACTAGCAAGTGAGAAAACAGAGGCAACACACAGTTAGACATCCTGCCGAGAAAAAGCTCTCTTCGAGATGAACCCCATTACCTTTCAACACACAGGTCTGAGAACCAAGCTAACCACACAACAAACCGCCGACCTATGACAGCGGCACTAAACTGCACGAATCAAGGCTTCATTTCTTTTTTAAAAAAAATAGAGAGAGAAAAAAACCAAACGCGTTCAGCTGCCCTGCAACTGCCCACGTGTTGGTTATGCAGAAGCAAACCCAGTCATGACGCTGCCCAGCATTTGGGCTTTTAATAGACTTTATTTAAAAGTAGCGTGGATTACTGCATGTGCATCATATGTGTGTCTGTTAATCTACTTCTACATCTATTTGTACAAAGCCTGGACAGGGAAACGTGACAGCCATGACCGATCCTGGAGTCACCGACTGTCACTTCTCCAGTACAGGGCCACAGTCCCCAGCTCAGGCACTGGGATACAGCCTACAAGATGCAGGTTCAAGTTCCCATCCCTCATAAGGGCTTTTAGTGGGCTAGTCATGTCTCCCTTATGCCTATTTATTGCACAATCATAGAATGGTTTGGGTTAAAGGGACCTTAAAGCCCATCCAGTGCCACCCCCTGCCCTGGGCAGGGACACCTCCCACCAGCCCAGGCTGCTCCAAGCCCCGTCCAACCTGGCCTTGAACCCCTCCAGGGATGGGGCAGCCACAGCTTCTCTGGGCAACCTGGGACAGGGGCTCACCCCCCTCACAGCAAAGAATTTCTTCCTAATATCTGATCTAAATCTCCCCTCTCTCAGATCACCATTACCTATCATCCTATCGCTGCACTCCCTGAGAAAGAGTTCCTCCCCAGCTCTCCTGTAGGCCCCCTGGAAGGGGCTCTAAGGTCTTCCCGGAGCCTTCTCTTCTCCAGGCTGAAGAACTCCAGCTCTCAGATTTGGGAACATGTGTACCAAATCTTAGGGTACCAGGATCACAGCCATTTCAGTCACCCTCTTCCCATCCAGATCCACTGAAGACATCTTTATTTACCAGGCTAACACTTCTCCATAAAGTTGGGCAGGGTTATGGGAGCACCAAAGCCCCAGAGAAGTTCCTGCACAGCACAACAACTCTGTCCCCAAACGCCTTGTGTACTTGGAGCCAAAAGAGAAAACCCTCTGAGGAAAACACAGCTTCCCGCTGTTAAGGCTACCAAGGGCCATGAGGGTGAGACAAGGAACAATAAAACCTCCATCAGCCTGCAGAGCAGGCTTTGCAGCTCCACGCACAGCTCTCTGTGGCCAAGACACAAGGCTTCGGGCCAAACCTTGCAGTTTTGGAGTAGTCTGTAGCCAGTACCCCAGCTCCTCGGGGTGCTGCAGGGAGTACACACGTACCACAACAGCACACGCAGGCACGTGTCCACCAGCCCCCAGGACAGGGAGGTCCCTGTGCCCTACGCCCCTCCAAGGGCCAAACTTGGCCTGCAAAGCGCAAGCAAAACTTACGCAGGTACTTGGCAGAGGGACCCTGCTCAGGAACACCAGATACTGCCCCTGTCAATACACATAGACTTATCAACATGACAGAATCCAAAATTTGAGGCGAACCACTTGGGCATGTGCTGGGGCTGGGGGGGGGGAAACCGTCTCGCTCCACACACACACTTGCAGGAAGTGACAAAGTGTCACGTCTGTGCCATCCACAATATATTTAGTGGCCTATAGATAGCAAACCAACGAGATTCATCCAGCCCGAGCCCTGGTACACGCACCCAGTTGTTCATGGTGACTTTGCACCCATAGCTACACCATGAAGCCAAAGGGATGGGAGAGGGAAGCAAGGAGCCACAGCTCCCAACCGCCCCCTTTATCACCACCATCTCAGTATTTACTGTAACACATGTGACTTAGTGAAGCCCTAGATTAATTAAATGAACTCCTCCATTAATCAATCAATCAATCCAGCACAGAGCAGTTGAAATATTGAATTACTTAAGAGCAGCATCTTTATATAGGACTTTTAAAGGTCTGCTCTGGAGGACCTTATCCCTGATAATTAAATTCAGCCTCACATGGAGCGGAGCACAAGAAACCCTGAGGCTGCGAGGGAAACGCCAGCTCCTGCCTTGGGAAACATTGCCCCATCCAAGGGGGTCAGCTGGCTTCCACAGAAGCCAACATCCCCCTGAACGACCCTCCAAAACACCTCCCCAGACACCAACAGGTAGGGCTTCTACTTGTTCTATCAGGACCACTAATCAGTTAATTAAGAGAACCAAGATCAGGATTACCCAGTCCTCAGGGAGGTCTCCCATCCAGCTGGCAGAGCTGGAACAGGGGGAAGGAGGAAAGCACGGCCGTGTGCTGGTACTCTGGGAACACCTGAACGCATATATAATAGTTGCAAAACCTGTAAAGTCAGTAAAGGTTATCTAATTTTATATATGGTGAAATTTAGGCAGAGAGAGTTGAAACACGTGTTCCCAAGACGTGCAGCATGCCAGCAAGAATGTCAGTAATAAGAACACTGATCTGCCATCATCCTGAAAGCCAGATGCACAACCTGCTAATGTGATCAATTTTGTCATCTGTGGGTCCACTTGAACCAGTACATTTGAACACTGAAATTGGAGAGGTGAATTCTACACTTCTTGCCATCTTCATTTCAGTTTGGAAGAGACTATGTAGCTATGCCCATCAAGGGGGGAAAGAACAAAAAAAAAAAAAAAAAGAAAAAACTATTCCAAATCTATTTCATAATCTTTCCAATTAGCCAAAAAATTCCTATCACCAGAAACATGTCACATAGCATGAGAATTGCTGTTTCCCTTAGGCAATAAAAAAAATAAAGCTTTACAAGGCTCCCCCTCAAAAACCAGACCTATAACATCCAGGCAAAACCATCTAATCCTGGTACGTCTTTCCCCACACCCAGTAAATATTTGTATTTTAGCTATTTTAGCTGCAAGAGTCTGACTTAAGTGGTTTATAACCTCTTGTGTACTTGCTCTTCTGCCTCCAGCCATCCCCCCCCCACCGCTCCCACATACCCTGCTTTGAGCAGGGATCTCGATGAAGTGCATGGATGACCCTGACTGCTTCCCCCAGGTACAAAGGGAACAGAGTAACAGCCTTCAGATCTTGCGATAAGACAGGGCATACAGGACCCAGAATCAAATGAAAACGCAGCAAGATGAACACATACTTCAGTGCTCAAAAGTCACTATTTTTTTTGGCAAAGACAATACAAAAAAAAAAAAAA
>VXBO01007135.1:2179120-2199392 GCA_013400135.1 Rhinoptilus africanus
AAGAACAAAATCTTCAGTGCTCAAAAATTACTATTTTTTTTGGCAAAGACAAAACCAAAAAAAAAAAAAAGACTTATTACAAGCCCTAAATGTAGTATAGCACAGCATGTTAACATATTGCTGTACATCCTCTATAGAATTGCATCCAAAGCTATATTAAAATAACGTTAAGGTTGCAAAAACCAGGCAACAAAGTTGGCAACATCAACATGCAATCTTGATTTACACCTTTGGAATGAGTATTACAATCAAGTCCTCACTTACACAATCATATTTTTTCCACGGGATTCTCATCTAATATGCAGTTATCAAGCATTTCTTTTTACCCTTATACAACCCATACTCCCAGCAGCACGCACCACTTAGTCAGCACCTCCTATCTAACCCCAGAGCTGCACACAGAATTACCAAGCCCCTCGTGACAACATCCCTGGTTTCCTCATTGCAGTATCAAGGTTTGTGACATAAATGAAAGTCCTCTCACCTCCACTTGCAGAGAAGTTTGACGCCATCACAACCATCTCACTGGTGGGAAATCAAGACAAAGTAAAAGGGAGGCTGCTGAGAGCTGGTGCTTTGAGTTACCCAGTAACTCCTGGCACCAACCTGAGCCCCCTCTGACTCACGGTCTTGATGGATGCTAACAATCCCACGTACTACGGAGAGCCCCAACTGGCCTCAGCTGTGGTTGCAAACCCAAGACCACTTCTGCAAAACTGGCCCCAGGTGTGTCTTTGTGGGGACGCAGAAATGAGGAACAGGGAACCACATGGCAAGCTTGGAGCACTTGGGTTTGGATGACGTGCCAAAGACCAAATAAGACTCTCTGGGAAGAAAAAAATAAAACACACACACACACCCCCACCCCCAAACTACACGATCGTGTCAAAGTTTTATAACATACATGGCTTGGTTAAGGTAGCCTATGCCGCCTTAATGCTATCATTTCCCAAATGTCATGGGACAGATTATACCATGATTAAGGTTGTTTTCACATACACCTGTTTTTAATGTCATTTCTTGAGAATTTTTAGCGCTATCTTTAAGAAGTGAGAATTGAAACAAGAGCAAGAAGCAGCTATAACCAGGGAGTGCAGTAAGAAGACAACATGACGCAGCTTTGGCCAACAAGAGACGCACACCCCAAGTCTCCATGACCAGAACTAACAGCATAGCCAGCTGCTGGGTGGCACTGATGTCAAGGCAGGGTGGAGACATCAACCTCAAATTTTGAAGAGAAGATCACTCCAACAGCCATAAGTCTGAGGTTCGCCCATGACAAGACCACAAGGAGTACTCTACTGCCCTCAAACAACTCAAAGCACCTTGAGGACTCCAGTGGCTTCAAAGCAAGGTGTGGCTCAGTGAGAAACCAGGAGCTCCCACTGCTCCTTGGGGCACCTGCTGCTAAGGTGGCCAACCTTATCATCACCATCATCGTTGCAACTTTAACACCACCGTCATCCTTGCAAAGATCCTGATGTCTGCCAGAAATCTTTCTGCCAGCAAGACTTTGGGGGCTCACACAGGGTGCCACCAAGGTCGCCGGTACCCAACGTGACACTGCACAAAGAGGATGCTCAGGCGCTGTGGGACTCGTCCTCCCCCACTGCACCTTGGCAGGACCCTCCGTGCTCGGCAGAGTGCCGTGCGGCTGCCCTGGCTTCCCCTCACTAGTGACAACTCCTGCACACTGCCTGAACAGGGACACGGCAGCTCTGTTAAAAATACATACGCACATACATATGCATCCATACGTTAAGAAAGAAGAATTCATTACATGGTGACGAGCTGTGCTCTCGTTCCTCTCCATTATGTGCCCGTGTGGGTTTGCTCGGGCAGCCTTGGAGACCTGGCGAGATCAATGGGTGCCCTCAGAAGATTTACCAAATCCCCATTATTAATTTCTGCTTAATTTCTGGCCCTCTAAATTTTAGAGAAAGTCACAGGTTTTGTTCAAAAGAAGTGGCATATCTCAGTTTTGCGAAATACTTAATGGTATTTATTGTGCTGGGGAAGGGGCTGCACTAATACACAGAAACTGCCAAGTATTACATTTTTACCCTGATCTAGAGCATTCTCCAGTCTCCCCAGTAATCTGCGCTTTCTTCTCTTTCAAAGACTCCCAGAAAAGGCATTTACAGTCAATACACAATCTTATTAGCACTCGGTACATATTCTCTTTTGCAAAACATGTGATTCACTTTTACAAAGTGTGCGTTTACTTTGACTTCTCCCTTACAGAAACAACAGGCGAGTGTTGCCATTTTATATCACAGACTCTAAGTGCGGAGTACGTTTCTGAAACAGGTTATTAAAACAAAAATGCAATTTAAATAGATCAGCAAAAAAAAACAACAAACCAGTTGAGAAAAGCTTGCGCTGACTAAAGAGAAGCGCGAAAGCCAAAAGGAAGGAGTTAACCTTTGTTGAAACAGCATCAGTCTCTGCTCCTTCAGTTATTGCTGTAGCGGGACTCGCTGCAGCAAACAGCATCCCTCGGTAACGGAGGAGCATCACCTACACACTCACAAATCTCCAAGGGTCAAACCTAAAGTACTGCCCTTTAAATGTGGGTAACAACCAGCATCAGGTACACAAGAAAATCTGGTAGATTGAACCGGAAACTGCAGAGAACTATTTCTGAAATGTAAATGAGACTCTGCTACTTTCATTTCATTATTGCCGGAGCCCTGCGCTGAGATGAAGTTTCCATCTGTGATTTTCAGGACAGGATATCAGCCATTTCAGATGGCATCCGTCAGAAACTAGAGAGACAAGTTACTCACAATTTTTTGTTTTATAAAAACATTTAAATGCTATTCGGTCTTCCCTCGGACAGAAATCATGGGAGACAATTCAGTGTTTTGGGAAACAATCTCACAGCAAACAAGCAGCTTTAGCCCCACCATCCCTTTTTTGTTATTATTTTTTCAAGAACAATTTGCAGAAAGTTACAATTGGAAGTGGACTAAATATTTTAAAAGATAGTTTTGACAAGACCATGCTAAACATCAATCTTTTATTACTGCTTTGAATATTCTCAACAAGTTAACAGTTCATAGTATCAAGCCTCAAGGTTTTGACCATAGGAAAATATTTTCAAATCTCTCACTGAAATTCAGGGGCTCTTGGATTACCTGGGAATTTTTTTTGTCTATATGCAAGAGACAGCATGCCCAGTGAAATTTTTTCAAACACTTCTTTCTTTTTTCACAACATTTTCACCATCAGTCGCACAAATTTATCAGCAAAAAACGTTGAAGTCAATGATGATGCAATTAAGGCTTTGATTACATGATGACAGCAAATCGATTTTAAAGCAGATTATATCAACAGTTGGGCAAAAGGAGAGGCAGACATTATGGAAATCAGACCCTCTAATATCTTTAAGATTCCATAACCCCAGAGAGCATCTTTAATTCACCCTCTTTTATTCCAGATGGTTCACAAAAAAACCCCTATGTTATCACACTCTGGTAGCCCATGCTAACACACTTCCTATGACATGATGTGTAAAAAAAAAAAAAAACAAAAAAAACCCACAAATATTTACCCGAAAAAGGTGGTATTTGCAACAATATATATTTTCCAAGAACCCCAGGATATGACACATCGCTTACTTCCACCGGCCAGGCATGGTAAGTGCCTGGTGAAGGCGAGCAGAGTTACACACAAGTATTTAAGAGCAGGATTTGGCTGCAGTCTCCGCATGAAGGCAGGAATCGGGAACTATTGTGCTGCCTGTTTTCTCACAGCAGATCCCAACTAGGTTTGGCTATGGATCTGGCACCGCCAGCCAATTTCAAGGAAAAAAAAGAAAAAAGAGAAAATAAAAAAAAAAAGAGCCTCCGACCCTTTCCTTTCTCTCCCTTTTTGTAATCTCTTGCAGGCACAATCGCTCCAGCAAGCAGCTCCCCTACCAGCCCAATATTTACACTAAACCACTAAAGGACTTTCTATTATAATGCTATCTCATTGATACAAGATTACTCCTGAACCACATCAAACCCAGCAATACTATGAAAGGCACAAACGCCGTCTCAAGAAAGAAGCGCGGAGTGGATTATTTTAGTCTCGTTATTTCAACAGCACTTTTTACATTTATGTAAAAAGTAATGCAATGCTACAGTAAGTGTTTCTCCCCTGGGGGCAACTTCGTGTCTATATGGATTAAATGTACACGCGTAAACACTTGCGATAGCTAATTACATTCCTGAAAACACCCGATTCTTGCCATTTCTTAATCCTACAAAATAAAAACACTTCAAAAAAAATTTCAGGTAATAATCAATTTTATCTAATGTCTTTGAAACTCTTCAGAGATTTTCACCTGAGAATCAAAAAGTGTTAAAACTCCTGCCTCTTTTAACTCTCTTTTGTAAAAGATGCATGGATGTAAAAACCCCAACAGACCACAGCACTTGCCGTCTCCTCTGGTTGCAAAGCACATGAAAGAGTAACCAGACATTTTCATTCAAATGAAATGATACAATTTTTTTTACCTTTTTTTTTTCTTCAGCATGTAAAAACCCCACCCTGTAATGAACACAAGCTTAAAGCAATCTCTTCCAATGGACCATTTTACTTATTCTACAATTTCTTACCCAAATTACACAGGTATAATTATTTTGACACTGTAATGAAAAGAAAATGGGATTTGGGCACTGTGGGTTTATCTAATAACACTATTTCTTGCCAGACTTCACAGCACTGACAATCACAAAGAGCCCTGTCCATTCCAATAGGAAATATTTGATTTTACTGTAGGAACATTATTTATTTTCACCAACTTGCTATTATCAGAAAGGATATGATAGCTGAATAATAAAAATGAAATCAAGAAATTCTGGTGTTTCAAGGCTTTATTTTTTTCTGCTCTCACTTTTGACATTTTCTTCCCCTGGAGAGACAAGATAAAGTGCTGTCATAAATGGGTGACTTTTCTTGTCAAATGACAGATTTGATTCTCCATGGCAACCACAAATCAAGGTGCTAGTCTGAATTAAAGCTTCTCTTAAAAGGCGTCTTTATGTTTATAAAATGAATTTAAATTAAATGGGTATTAGGTACAGTTTTTTACCTCCATTTATTTATTGACTAAGGAGCTCTGTACTGTGTGGAGCATATTTGCATTTTAAGGAAAGACAACATATTGTACTGGCAGATGCACAAACAAAGCAAGTTACAAGGTCATGCTACATATACTAGTTTACAGTACTATGAATGGTATACAGATGGACAGCAAGCAGTTAAGAGGTACTTAAATACTGGAAAAAGCACAAAAATTACCTACAGAGTAACAGATGAAGGAAATCTCTCCTCATTTCATAACACTGCTTTCTTCCACGCACAGTTAATAGAGAGTCATGTAATTGTCACAAACAGAATGCCAAAAGGGAAAAAAAAAATAAAAAATCAGATGCTTCATCCTGTGCCCTTATGCAATCTTACTATAGAGCGTGATACACTCTTACACATGGTTGTTACCATGACTTTCAAATACCCGAATTTATCCCAGATTTCTAACTTCAACTGCTCTAAAAATTCTCTTTCTTGAGGTCACAACACATCTGAATTTCTTTATTCAGAAGATGAGTCAGTGGAGCCTCCTAGTTCCACAATTAACCTACCTTATTACCTCTTTTTTTTAAAACCTGAAACCCAGAGAACCTAAATTGCACTGTAATACTCTCCTCCTTCAGTTTCCCCACAAAGATGAGAAAAATCTTTGCTCAGAACATGAGACTGAAATTTATAACATATAGGTGAAGTGAAATGTATATTTTTACACATGTTCACAAGGAAGTAAATACTTTCAAGAATTCAGATAGCTCTGTAAAAAAAAAAAAATCAAAACACTGCAGGTTTGTCAGACGATTCTCTCGGTTACCAGAGTCAAGTGGCTCCACATTCACTGCCCTTGTAAGCTCTGCCAAATTTGATTTTAAGCTTCCTGAAGTTAAAGAAGGTTTATACAGTATTAACACAAGATCTTCTCACACATTTCTCAAGTTATTACACAGCCTTTTATCCAAAATTACAATTCTAAGCAGCGCAGGAAGGCTTCAGTTCAGCTTCACAGGCAGAGATGGACAGAGGATGTCTTCATCCTGCCGCCGGGCTTTCTGCTTCGCTTCACCGCTGCCGCCCGCTTTCTTCCAGAGAAGGTGCAATAAAAGGCTGCCAACATCTTATAAACCTCTTTACCCCCTGGCTCTGGGCAGGATTTGGCCCCTGCACCTAACAGGATGGGGACGGTGCCCACTGTGCCGCTGTGGAGCTGCTGGGATGCAGCTATGGGGGTCCCCGCAGGGCCAAGCTCCCACCCGCTCCTCGACTCAGGGGCACCTGCGTGTAACCCAGAAACGTCCCTATCTCCTACTGACAGCTTTCTGACCCAAATACCCCACCTTAAGAACCAGGGGGGAACAATGTTCAGACCTCTCTGAATCATTGCGTAAACATTCGCTGCATAAAAATCAAAGGACACTTTGCTAATGTACTACTGTATAAGTAACAGCCTCATTAAAGTAAGACTAATCCATAACAGAAATGTACATTTTACAGGGTAAGCAACTGAAATTTCTTAGATTTTTATTGTGAGAAAAGAAAAAGAAAACGAGTCTACCTATTTCACTCGTACTGTAACCTGATCACAATGTTTATACGTGGCCATCACAGCGCTATATAAATTAAGTCCCAAGAAAGGGTTTGAGAAAATAAAATATGGTTAACTTCAAACAACACCTTCAGCTCAACTCCTGAAAATCCTTGGCACTTCTTGCTATGCACTTCTGGACATACTTGAGGTTAAGGAGCAGCCTCCTCGAGGTCTAAATACTGCACTTTCAGGAAAAATTTCCCCAAATTACTATTATGCACAGGGATAACTTCACATGGAAAATACTCTCCCAGGCTGTTACACAAGCTGGATGCTGTGGGGTAGAGGCTGGGAGCATTTTCTGCTAATGCGAGGGGATGGAGAGTGACGTCCACAGCTTGTGCTTGCGTTTTCTCTCCATCAGCAGCATTAAGGTGCAGCAAACAGGTTGGGGATTAAGGTAATACCACGTGCCTCTGCAGAAAACAGGGCGGTTTTCCAAGCCTTTACTGTCAGCTGACAGCACGGGTTTGCCGAAGGAGAAGGCAAAGCTCCTTCGAAGCACCAAAAGAAAAACTTGCAGTTGCTAAAATTTTTATTAAAATTGTATTTCAGATATAAGTAGTCATGGAGTAAATGCGGCATGGACAGAAAACCCCTGCAAGTGCAGGAATTTAAGTCTCGACCCTTTTAGGGGGACTGTGAAGGTGCTGAGGCTGCACCAAAACCTCCTGGGAGCACCGGGGTGCCTTCCAGTGAGGAATAACTCCAGATACAATCATGCATTTGTTGCAAAAGGGACGCAAAAGGAGACAACCTGGCTTAAACGCATTAGAAAAAGATTTATTTTTATTTTTTCTCTCCAAGTCTCACCCACTCATTTAGTGGGAACATAAGACTTTGGTGAGCAAACACCTGCACCTTAAACTGGGGTGAGCTGGTGATGTTGAGTCTTCCTTGTGCACTCAGCGGGCATTTCTGAGCTGGCTTTTGGCACGTACATTAAACCCTTTCCTTAACCGTTGTGAAGCAGCACAGCTCACCTTTCCTATTGTCTCTAATGCGTGGCATTTCATTTTATTGAGCATGAGCTCAGTGGTGGCGATAGGCATAAATTCTACTACTTCAATAGTGTATGTTATCTGACGTTTCCTAACACTGAGCTTTGGGGTTTGAGACTGACCAGTCTTGACAGAGATGGATAGTTTGCATAAGAGTTATAAAGGGAACAGCCGAGGCCCCAGTGATATTTTGAGCAGGAAAACTATGCAACACACTTTAAAAAGTGAAAAGACAACCAGGAAAATCTTTAGTTGGTAATCACAGTCAGGAAATGCCAGCAAATGTTTTGAGATGCTTAGCTGAAAATTTGAAAAATGTTAAAAGCCAGCTTTGCTACCTTTAGCAGTGAACTATAAAGCTAATCACATATATTTTTGGGGTCCTTAACATGGACCAGATGGAACTACACCGCATATAAATAAAAACCAGTCTCTACTTTGTGGGCTGGTTTGAATTTTATTTCATTGGATAAACGTGGAAGACAAAGTTACCAAGGAGGTTTTATGCTGAGTAAACCATGAAGCAATTAACAGGAGTTCAAAGATACATTTTCATCCTTCAGATACCCTATTGCCTTCCAGATTTCCCATGAAAGTCATTGCAAGTGAAAAGGGGACACTGCCAACTCGAGACCTCCCCACGTCCAGACCAACTAGGTGGAGCAAGTTCAGGCGCAGCACCTGATCCTGAGCTCCCAGGTCCGTCTGGGGGGGCTCCAGCTACACTCTACTGAATCCTTGAAAAAAAATTAAAATAATCATTCTTCTCGTCTGTTGTCTTGTTAGAAATAACACTAATTAATTTGGGGAAAACCTGATAACAAGGTATGGAAATAGTAGATGCAAACCTGCAAGGTAAATAAACTACGGAGAATAATCTTGAATCTCTTTTTAAGTTATAAAATTATTTACTCATTCTGATCTGAGCAAACATAAAAGAATACCTCTCCCAGGCTCCAGGCATTGTTACCATCAATTAACTAACAATTCCATAAACAATAAAAGTATTACAAAAACAGCAGCACATCCCCACCTACACATTAGCACCAGTCAGCAAAAAAACCAACAAAAAACTACAAACAACACTTCCTACTCCTTGAATTCCCAAAGGAAACTCCACCCCAGCTGCCGCAATCAAAAATACGGACTTAACAAAGTGTCTGCAAGGTTAAGTGGCAATTTTAGGTGTTACTTGTAACAAAAGCAAAACAATTTCAGACACAAGGGTGAGTGTAAGCTGAGAACTCCTTGAATACAGACTTTCCCCCCAAATGACGATTTCTTGCAGAGATTGTGTTCTCTGTTTCAGGATGCTGAAAGGTGAATGGGTCTAGATGAAAAAAAGAAAAGGAAAAAAATAATACCTAAACCGTGCCTCACCAACGGAGCCCCAGCAACAGCAGAGGTTCCTTGCACCACGTACAGCAGCTTTCAGGAGAGGGCTGTGCCATGGCTGCTCCATCATGTTGGAGGCGGAGGAACGGTGGGAAAAGGGGATTCCAGCCTGCTTCCTCCCCTCCTCTTCTCCCTCCCACAAGTCCACACTTGCCTCTTCTCACTGGTTTCTCAACTGTGTTCTCAAGTTTCTGTGGGTCAACACGGCACCAACTTGGCACCCGTACAACGCCTGTGAAATCCAGGGAGTCATGCAAATGCAGCTGAATATGCAATGTCAGCTTCTGATTCATTACGAATAGGCAGAAACCATTTTAGCCAGGATAGTAAATGTCTTCATTCTTAACTTTGGAAAGTATTCTTTTCAAAAAACAATCCCAACTTCTTATTGCACCTCAGTTCTCCCGATAATGGTCCAAAGGCCCCTAAGCACACGCACACCACCACGGCAGGCAGAGTCACGGTCCTTGCTCTGAAGTCAAGCACTACATCGGGCCAATGTGAGCCACCTGCAGAAATGCAGGCTGATAGAAATGATGCAAACATACCCTGAATCTGGAAAAATGGGTGCTTTAAAGTACAGCATCACTGTTCAACTGAGAGCAAGCCAAGCCCCTACCTGGTACTCCTCCTCCTGAGTATCTTTCCCCTGTCAATAACTCTCTGCTCCCAAAAAACAACATTATGGAAAAACTCAGCTGTTCCCCGGCAGTTCATGCAGTACATTTGGAGAATAAATTCAGTCTTTAAAACTGTGAAATACGAGGACTTTAATTCTGCTTTAAGTGCAAGTTTCAATACAAACTGAACTTTGAAGCCTCTGGGATTTCTTTCTCAGAGTAAGTGATCCATATGAGGATCTCCTTCAACATAGAGGCAACAATAAAGTAAAAAGTGATTACTAGGGCAGAGGAACGTGATTTATAAAATGCATGTGTAGGAAATAATTATTTACCTTCAATAACAAGCAGTTTCTTCTTGGTTTCTGTGCCATAAATGTAACTTTCTCCAAACAGCAACTTCTTAAAAGATGTTTGTCAACTTCTGTCACTCACAGATACACAACAAAGAAAAATGTATATCTTTCTAATGAGATGCACAGCCAAGGACGGTTGTCAGCATCATAGCACTGCTGTTGTGACATGTATTTCATTTTATTCAATACATAACGGAAAGCTGTTTAATCCAGCAGTCCAAGCAAAGTCCAAATAAGCATTAATAATGCGGTGAATAACTGATCATCACTAGATGGTTTTCAGCCAGATAAAGGTTTTTCCCTCCCCCTTTTAAAAATATCCTCCTAGTTAGAAAACAAAGAGGCAGAAGTTCAGACTGTTGCCTGCTCCCTCCTACCACGGGCACACATCTGCAAGTGCCAACCTGCTCGGTGCCGAGCCCGGCCTCGTGCGCGGTGGATTTCGGCACGACATCAACAGATTGCAGCAGCACAGCAGGTGGAGCGGGGGGCTAAGGGAGAAGCAATTAACATGTATTGTGTTTCCCATTTTTCAAGGTAGATGGCAAATTCTCTGTCACAGACATGTACAAATTCGCGTACAAAACCCACTGCATAATACAAAGACATCTGTGTTTACCAAAGTAATCATTATTGTTTAATGCATATTTTTTACACCATTTAACAAATAACTTTAGCTCTGATGAACATGGTGATTTTCATGATAGACTTCAAAGGAAAAAAACTTCATAAGAAACGTGGAGCTGCTAACACATGCTAAGTATCGAGACAAGCACCACGGATTCAGGGCACCGCTCTGACCTCGCCTGTTCTCACTCCGTGAACGCTCCACCAGCACAGTCCAACAGAGACTTGGTGGCTTGCATCAGAACTTGAAGTCATGCTTGTGCTGCTTCCTACACCAAGCTCTGTGGACACATGCAACAAGGACAGACAGGACCCCATCAAAAGCCATGAGCAACCACGGGAGTAAAACCCCACCATTTAAGGACCGACCCCACAGCCCCAGAGGGCTTCCCAGAGCTCAGTGCAATGGACACATCTGCCTTCAGGACTGACCCCACCACCATCACGGCCATGGGGAGAGTCCCATCACTACACCAGGGCAAGGGAGCTGGTGAGGGGTCTGGAGCACAAGTCCTACAAGGAACGGCTGCAGGAGCTGGGCGTGTTCAGCCTGGAGAAAAGGAGGCTAACTCCCTGAAAGGAGGGGGTAGCCGGGGATGGGGGGGGAGAGGTGGGGTCGGTCTCTTCTCCCACTTAACAAGGGATAGGACAAGAGGAAACAGCCTCAAGTTGCACCAGGGGAGGTTTAGGATGGGTATTAGTAAAAATTCCTCCAAGGGTTACCAAGCACTGGAACGAGCTGCCCAGGGCAGTGGTGGAGTTGCTGTCCTTGGAGGTATTTAAAAGCCGGGCAGACGTGGTGCTGAGGGACACGGGGTAGTGCTGGGTTTGGCAGTGTTAGGTTGATGGTTGGACTCCGTGATCTTAAAGGCCCCTCCCAACCTGAACAATCCTATGATTCTATGTTTCTATGATTCTACTCCTGCCTTGCCACTTCCAGGCACCATCCCTGTCCCACCCCACCTCCCCATCCACAGGCAGCAACCTGCCTGACCCTCACAGGCTTCGAGAGGAGCGGCAGGCAGGCAGGGCTGAAGTGTAGGACGGAGGAGCTCGGAGGAGGAGTGAGCTGAGTCGAGACCCTGCTACTTGTTCCGTGATTATAAGATTAGTGTGTTTTTATTTAAAGTATTATCCGTTAACATCCTGTATTACAAAAGTAGCACAACAGTATCGACAGACTGTCAATATTAATAGGAGTGTCTAATGTTATATCAATACTAATTTAATTTCTGTTATCTGCAGCCTGCAGGGCCTTTCTGAAGAAACAGAGGAACAAAAGTGAGAAAGCCAAAGCAGTGACATAACAGGAAAACGAGCCATTCCTTCAGCTTCTCCATCAGTCAGTGGCACCCTGCTGCTTAACACAGTTATCCTTGCTGCTTCTTTTAACAAAAAACACCACCAACAAAAACAACCTTATTTTTTCCCCAATATCGCCAGAACCTCTACACTCTCTTTTTGTCAAAAAAAAAAAGAAAAAGATCTTCACAGAACAGCATTTTTCCTAACTATGTACACCTAAAAACAATAAAATAAATATGTCAGACAACAGCAATTACAGATTGGATTAATAACTTGCCCCTATGACAAAATGTCAATTCACAAAGGAGAATTTCTAGACCAGTGAATGACCCAATCTCGTACAGACCTTAAGGGCCTCATGAAAGAAGCACGTTCTTCATTTTACATGCAAAATATATATTTTTAGGGTCTTGTAGAGGTAAAACTTCTTGAAGAACTTGTATTTTAAGGAAGTTCAAATAAGTGTCCCTAAGAATACAGAGCAAGGACACACATGTGGCTGGCACTGCGAGGTGGGGAGAAGCTCTCATCCTTACGGGGAGATGCTCGGCACGACCAGGATCCCAGCACCACCCCTGCACTTCCCATCACTGCTCACATACTTTAAAGAGAGAAGAAGACAGGTCCACAATGACAAAATGTCAAAGTGAACAAAGTAATTGAGCTAATTATGTAAACATTCATTATTAATAATATTAAAATATCCTGTTTTGCATTTTCTTTTTGTGGCAGAATAAGCAGCATCTAAGGACTCAAAATTATCATCTAAGAACTGAGTAAAAGAGGAAAATGCTTAAAATGAAGACACAGTATCAAAGAAGAATATTTCTCTTGCTTTAGCACATGAATGATCCCAACTGTACTCGCTACAAAGCATTAAGTGGGAATGCAGGGGAAAATATTCTTCTCCTTAAATACATTTCAAATAAGTGATTTATGGTTTTCAAACTGTGAAGGAGAGAAGTGGAAAAGAGGAAGGTATTGGGGTAGGAAATTGGCTTACCTCGTGATGCTCCATGATGTGTGACCAGTTCCCACAAACGGGTGAATCCTCCTTCCGCCGTTAATGAGGCTGGAGGTTTGCCGGTCCCTCCTGCCCACCCCACCACCAACCGTACTCTCACAGTTTTACATCGCTGTGCCAAATTTCAAAGGGTAACGATACCCAAAGCTCCCTTCAGAACACCTCAAGGGGGTACAGAGCACAGGGTGGCAACTCCAGAAATGCCTGCGATGGGCTGGGTGGGTGACAGACACCCTGTGCTGCCCAACGCTGCCCACAACACCATAGATGGTGGCATCCTCAAACCCCACATCAGAACAAGACAAAGCAATGTTTCAAATGGAGATGGGGGAAAAAAAAAATATCAACTTTTATCTTGTAATTAAAACACTGACTTCTCTCCCCTAGCATGGCTGTGCCCTCCCAACAGGTTCTCCTTGCCAGATTTACAGAAATTTCCAGTCACATGAAATTCTGCCTTCAAACAGATCTTTTCTGCTACCTGTGCCCGTTGCAGTCACACAGATTAACAGTAATTAGTGGTTGTGAAGAAGCCATGTCTGTCAGACTGTTTCCCAGAATGATAGGAAGAAGGAAGGAAGGCAGAAAATGAGGGAAAACAGTCTGTGGCCTTTGAAAACTAAGGGCCTGCGCTGCTGAACAAATCACTTCCAGGCAGCTGGGGACGGAGCCAGAAAAGTATCTCTGAAAGAAAAAAGAAGAACCCATGAGGAAGCAACCAGCAAGCAATGCAAGGGGAAAAACTGTACCACAGGGAAGTTAATCCAAGAGGAGTCCCGTAAATTGGAAAAGGATAAGAATAAAAATTAGGAGTTATTGGACAAGGATTAGTGTAAGAGGGGTAGTTTCCTACCAGGAAATGGGGATTGAACAGCTCGTGCACGGCACAGCCAAAGACCTCAGAGGAGGCGGCAGGAAGAAATTACAAGGCTCAGTGATGGAAGTTAGTCTGTAGACTAAGAACGTAAATTAAAAATGAGATTCTGGGTCTGAGCACCCACAAGGGCAGCTTGGGCCACCTTTAGGGATCTGCAGAAGAGAACAAATGTCTCCAGCCTGGCCATGAAGGTTTACCTTTCCACTGTAAAGCTCCAAATCTGGCTGTTGGGATTTACACATACAGCACCATCACCCCCAGAGGGTGAGTTCCTTCCTGCCTGCAGGGGTTGGGCTGCATCACCTCGCACAGCTCTGTACCTCGCAAGCACAAACCACTGCAAGAAACGAGACGTGAATGAACTACACAAACTGCACAGTGCAGCTCAAGAAAGGGATCTGCCATACAGGAATCCTCGTTGCCAGTTGTATCTTCCTCTTCCCTCTCTCCCCTCTTCCCGCTCACTGCCTCCCATGCCTACAGCCACCATTCCTGTAGCACTTCTCCCTCCTCAGCCTCTTCACAAACTTCCAACCCCCTTTTCTCCCTGCACGGGAGGCAGCGCTGACAGGAGCAGCAGCAGCCCGAGCTCATAACTCGCCAAACAAATGCCAGCCAGAAGTGATTTGTAAGCATCAAGTAAATTATTATTTTTTGAGAGAGTGGAAAAGAAAAAGAGGGGTACAAGCTTAAGGTGCTGTTGATGAATGAAGATGAAAAGAAGGTTTTAGGGTGAGAAATGTTTGTCTAGTGTGACCTAAACCATTCAAACCTCATTTGATAGATGATGGACATTTATTCCCTGCTATGTGTCACTTCAAAGTCTGAGGTTTATATTAAACAAGAAGTCTTCTCCTTCTAAGTTGTTCCTCACTTTTTCCTGGAGTTTATTACACAGCACAATACCTGGAATTGTAATCATATTTAGTTTTTATTATAAAGTCATATGGTCACTAGTAGTACATATTAGAAGACGCATTTTATTGTTTTTCATTATGTAATTGTGTGCTTCATTGCGTTTCATCTGCTTTGTCGTGGGAGGTGGCAGAGTGCAGGAATACCTGTTCTCTGGGGATGATGTTCTAAGGGCACAATGAAACCAACCCACCCGCGCTCGGCTCAGACGCAGTGCCATCACCCTTCCCTCCTCTCCACTCCCCACAGCGAGGACCAGGCTCCCAACAAGCCGCCAGTTCTCCATCTCAGGCAAGGCAAATCCAGCTTTCCCACCCCAGAAGGCTTGTCCCTACTCAGAGATGCCATCAGCAGTAAATACTTAAAGCGAGCAAGGATGCCAGGCACAGCAGTGGCTTTAATCATCGCAGAGAAGATTACTGAAGTCTTGCGTCCCAGTCACCAGCAATCCTTCCTCCGACGCACAAGCCGAACGTCCCCCCCGGCTGGCAGCATGGAGGGTGGGCGCAGGAGCCCCACACCACCCCAGCCACCACGTGGGCAAAGCCATCTCTTCCGAGGGCTCCACACGCCTGTACTTGCAGAGCCGTTTGCCTGCGGGTTCAGAGATCTCAGCCCAAACAAAAAAGCTCCCAATTAAAACCAAAAGGAGAAATATCCTCTCCCCTATCCACTTCTGCTTCCTTTGTCATCCAGCGCATTTCATCCTGGCAAGATCACACCCCAGGAGTTACCATTCAATCTTCCCCCTTCCCGTAAGGAAGGAAAACAAAGAGAAAAACACACCGCTGAGATGATATCCACACGCTGATGGAGCTATTGCAGCAATTCCCGCAACATAAGTGGAGATGGCCTGGGATAGCAGGAAGGGCTGCAGAGCAATGCACCAGCACCTCAAAGGCTGAGCATCACTGGGTAAAATTTGAGGAAAAAACCAATTCCCCTTCTTATACCCAGTGATGGATGTCTTTGCTTTGGATCTTGGTTTGCAAACTTATGAGAAGTTGATGTTTGGAAATAAAGAGTCTATACCATGAAACAAGTTTTCTATGAACAGTTAATATTACAATTAGTTTTGAATATGGGGTTCCTTCTACTAAAAGACATGATCGTTCTGTTATAGATGTTTACATTCCTATGCATTAAAACCAAACACATTATGTTAATAAATTATGCAACCAAACTATACTTGATGGGATACGCTCCTGTTTAGTATTCACACAAAGCACTGCAGCATTTAACCGCAGGGTAGATTTACTCCTTTACTACATCTATTCCTTTAAACGTGCCCCAAAATTTGTTTTCTCAGCACTCGCTCACTAAGATTGCTTTCAATATTGGCTTTTGGGGAGTTCATTTTACTTAGATTCTCTATTAGAAGAGAACACCACAGATTGACTGAGACCATATTTCTCTGCCAGAAGGTTGATTCAACAGGAGCAAAAGTATTTCCTGCTAGTTCTGTCCCCGACCAAGGACTCTGTCCTACCCAGACAAAAAGTCAAATGCCTTTGATTTGAGATGCTCCCGTCTCCCACACCCCGAACACACAGTGCCCTTCCTCTCCCTGTCATCAGCAAATTGCCACTGCAGCCCAGCTAAGCCCTAAGACCCCACAACAGTACATCCAAGCTCAAAGTAGGAAGCTTGAAACTACGCTCCATCAAGTTGCTCCATCTCACTACACTTTTAGAGGTTTAAAAAAAAATTATCAAATTCTATTGAATTTCTCTCTACACAGCTGCATCCCTAATGAACCCCCATAAAAGTTAAAACTTACATTCGGTAATCATATGCAATTGAAACATCATAAAATGAGAAGTCAAGGAACTGTATGTGGGCTGCAATGACTTGTCTTATTGTATTCATTCCCTTAATAAATATATCTTAAAAATAACCTCACAGTCACACATTTGCAATATAATATAAAAATAACACTGGATTCAAATTATTAAACAGGTAATTTAATAGAACGAGAATTGAAATGTAGGACAGTGTGCAACTTTATGCTATAGGAACAGGATGATTTTAGCCAACACAACTATTTTTCTTTTTTGCATTATCTTTGCATTTATAATACTACAACATCCACATAACCTTGACACTGTAGTCACCTTAGTAACAAACAAGTGTAATGTTCACTTATAATTGAAATCCCAACAGGGTATTTGATTCAAGTAAAAAAAAAAATCAGAGACCCCTACTTTGTTGCTTTTATCTTCGTCACATACGCATAGCCTAAAAGGGTTTAAAAATAGATAAATTTGTACACTATTAAATCTACAGAGCAGAACCACTTAATTTTAATTTAACACAAAATGGAAACAAATATAACACCTTTAAAAGACATGATGCTAAAAAGAGAAGCAAATTATTTAAGTTCTGGATCAGCGCAGCTTGGCAAATTCACACCAAGTAAAGGCCAAGATTTAAACCAGCCTTGCAGCCAAGAGCAGCGGCTGCACCAGGGGACCACACTTCCAGCAACACCCGCTGGGCAGAGGACACCCTCCACAGTGCCCCCGCAGCACTGATGGAGGGGATGCGAATCCCCAGCCCGACCACCACCGCAGCAGAGCTCTGCCTGGCACAGGCTATAGTCCTGGCTGCATGCTCAGCTATGCTTTGCATAGAAGTTTTCATTTAAATTAGAGTATTTTAAATGAAAGGAAAAGGGCAGAGCTCCTATCAGTGCCCAGAAGAGGAAAGGTCTGAGCCCCTCCAGGCCAAGGGCTTTTCCTCAACGATGGCCAAAACCAGGCACTTCAGAGAAAGGTACAAGAAACACCTCAATTGAGGGGTTTCACCTCTGGTTTTCTGCCTAACCCTTTGCTAGCTTTGTCCTAGAGCAACAGAACTTATATTCTTCCTACTCATAAAACTAATAAAACAAAACTGCTGTTACTCAAGGTATCTGCAGATGTTTGTGATTACCTACACAGCTAAATCCTCTTATTGTTTCACATCTAGTCCTTCGTAGCTAGGATTTAGTTTTATTGAATGATTACCTAGTCCTGGTTCAGAAAAAAAAAACCAACCACTTAGCTGCAACCTAAATCATCTGAAGCCATCTTTTACCTTGCTCGTGTTGGCTTGTTCTTCTCACAACTCCAAAGACATGAACTTTCTGCCCCTGCAGAAGAGCCAGCTCATCGCCTCCGGTGCACCGGCACAACCCCAGCCACGCATACCGCCTGTCAACCGGGACTGCCATCTGCCAGGGCTCTGCCCTGGCCATCACGCCTTTATTAAGTCCCTGATGAGCGTGATTCAATTAACATCGCCTGAAAAGCCACTACACCGCAAATGAAAGGTGACAAGGAGTTGAGACAGTAGCAGGGGGGGCACAGCGGAGGGCAGACCAGCTGGAGGACACGGCAGACCTGTTACTCCGCATGGTCAAAATGGGTTTGATCTGCCTACATCTGGGGGGAACATGAGGTGGGGAGAAAAAGAGTCTGGAGGAGTGAAAGTTTTAGAAAGCTCTCCTCATCCCACCACTGGAAAGATAAATTGGAGGTGAACGCATGCTTTTCATCAGGTTATTCTGTTGTCAAGTGTTTTGTCTATACATAGCACTGCAGTGCCCATCACCAGCAAACGCCTGATGGAACAATTAGCTGTACCTTGCTGGAGGCACGGAGGATGCCCACCAACCCCGCCGAGAGGTCCATGCCCCAAACAGCTGCGGGAATGGGCTCCTTCTGCCGGTGGAAACAAGGACTTGGCTAAATGTGGCGAGCTACAAGTTTCTGCAACAACATGCAAGTCTCCAACATGTGGCCCGTAACGTAGCTGTTGCCATGGTAAATATTCATGTTTAGTGAAAAGTGTTAAATCTTGTATCATAAGTTAAATCAGCTGCCAAGACACATTTTCACAAGTAGGGGAATTTTTGTCTTTTCAGAATGGAATGTTTTTCAGTTGACATTGATTTTTCCCTAAAATAAGTCCCCCAGAAAGGAAGCCAATCACACGTGAGGCAGTCCAAGAGCTGAATTACTCTACTCCTTCTCTGAATCATCAACAAGTGTTGTGTGCTAGTGCGTGTGTGTGTACAAATGCACTGTAGCTTCATAAATCCCATCCTCTTACACAAATGAGCAGTTATACAATTTATTCAGAATATTAAACTAATGATCCCAGCAGAAATAGCACCGATATTTCATATTATGGGTGATGAGACTTCAACAAGTAACTTTTCTAAATAGGAAACATCTCAAAAGAAATAATTAAGCTTAACTTGCCCTGGCCTTTTCACAAATACAAGACTCAATCCTGAGCCTGAATATACAGTTGTTTATGTAGGTCAAGGACAGAAATAGTAAGAGCATATTTACTTGCTTTTATGGTTCTTCTTCAGTATTTCAGAAGAAGACAAAAGGTTTTAATACAATTTCAGAAAGAGAGACATGTTAGAATTAACGCAGAATTGGCTAAAAAACCAACCAAACAAAGAAAACCAAACAAAACCCCAACTTGTTAATTTTATTCATTTTAAAAGTGTTGTGAGGAAATCTGACTGCTATCAGTTCAAGATCTGCAAAATTACATGTATGTGTCCTTCCACTCCGGAACTATTCAAAATTGGCTCATCCTATCATCTTATAGCTAATCTTCCATATTTAAAGCAAAATGCATTTCCAACAGAAGGTTCTTTAGAATAGAGAGGAAAAATCGTAATTCAGTAATTAGCCCAATTTCATTCAGAGGAGGGTAAATAACTCCTCTGATAACAGAGCAACAAAGCAGAACTAGTCCTAAAGTCTGAACAGAAAAGACAAAGTGGTCATCTGCTTTGACACTCCACAGCCAAAATAAAAACATGAGCAGCAACCACCTCCTTGCTCTCTCCTGCCCAAGCTCCACACCAGGGAGAACCTCTCCCACTGACCCACCAGGGAGGACTCAGCCCCTGGAGCAGCCCCGCAGCTCCCACAGATGCACCACTGCCCTGCCCAATGGAGGGGAGCTCTTTGCCAATGCTGGGCTTCCCCTTCCACATCTCTGGATTTCACCTAAGTTGTGCCTTCTGTGGTGAGGACTTTGCCCAACAGATTCCTTTCTGCTTTACCTACCTCTGAGTAGCAACAACCAGCAGCCAGTCACATCCTTGTTTCTAAGTTAAGAAACACTTCTGATTCCTCCTCCTCTCTCTAATTATTGCTCTACAATCGATTTGCCGTACCCCATGCCAGATTCGCACCTTAGTTCCTTACCTCTACTCATTAAAACTCTAACTCTCCTCCCATCTTCTACACAAAAGACATTTTCTAGGAAGCAAGCTCCCGCTTATGCTTTCTTTACCTCTTTCTCTACTGAAGCCAGCTCTACCGAAAGGCTGAAACATATTTAGCACTCCCAGCTCTCTGCTTGTCTCTTTCTTTTATTTTACATGGTTCAATGTTCTCATTCTGCCTTCCCTCCTTCTTTCTCTACCTCAGCGCTACAAAAAGACATCTTCTGTGACACCTTAAAAAAAAAAAAA
>VXBO01007135.1:2199419-2217669 GCA_013400135.1 Rhinoptilus africanus
AGATCGCCGAATTAACATGACTTGCACTGCATGGTATTTTCAGACCAGCCATTTGCTAATGTCACAAACACAATTAGGAAGTCAGGGAAAGAGCTTACAGGAGCAGATGAAAGCTGCAAAGATAAAATGGAAAGCTTTTACCTGCCAAGCTCTCAGGTTAGGGTTCTAGGTTGCCCTCGGATCTAATAAAGCTATAAAAGAGCCTTATTAAGGAGATGCGTAGTCACACTGCTGTAAATATCAAGCGTAGCTTTTGCCATCCTCCTATAGACACAGATTTTTGCTACTGTGATTTGCAGGCTGGTAGCCATAGGTGGTTTAAATTCTTGATATTAAAAAAAAAAAAGCTTGGAGCATTACTGACAATTAAAAACAGCTTTTACACATGCACAATAACGCTTCTCATGCTTTAAAAAAAAATAATATGCATATCCATATTACCATCATAATAAGTGCCACAAAGTGACATGATATGATTGAGTATAATGGCTCCTTTGGAGCCATTATGGTCGATCAGTAAATAATACACTTTTGAAATTGTCTAACTACATATTTACACTTGTCAACTCTCATACACTTCAGTGACAGAATTTAAAAGAAACACTGTAAAAAACTGTAAGAACATTAAACCACGAAAACATAATGCTGAAGTACTATTAAGGTTTGACTTAAACCCACAAAAACATGGAAATTCCAGGTTAAGGCCAATTCTCCGAAAATGACACTGTCTTTAGCTTGCCGAGCCGTGCCCAAGCGCTTGTGTTGGTCCAGGCACAGCGAGGGATGAGGTAAGGCTGGGCTAGAAGGCAGGGGACATGGGGACATGGTGGTCCAGGGCGTCAGGAAAGCACCAAGCCATTGTGGAGGGCTCTGCCCATCAAATTCGTAGGCGAGAGCCAACCCCCTCATAGCAACTTATCTGTTCCACAGGACATTACTTTATGGTATTTTAAAAAAACAAAGCCTGGACCTTTTCTCTGTTTATTCAGATGAAATTCTCAATTAATATGAGAAGAATTAGTCTTCACTTAGTTTGGAAGAGGCCCTGTTGAGACACTGGGAGTTCTGCCTAGCTGAAACACATGGAGAAAAACTTCAGGCTTTGACCCTAAAAAGGCATCGTCAAAAAAATATGTTAAACAAACATGACAGTGGAACATTAATATCCCACAGATTCACTCCATGTGGGAAAAGAAAAGACTGGGAAGCAAGATGTTTTTTCTAGAGTAAAATTATGGGCTTGGCGTTGGCTTTTTTAATTGATAATTTTGTCTCTCTCTTGTTCAGCTGTAGTCACTTTCGCTCCAAACAGTGGTGGCAGCAGCTTTATTGGTTCCAGTAGAGCTCTGCTGGAAACAATAAGCACCAAGCCCCTAAACGCCATCTGTCTTCCTGCGAGGGTCACATCCTGCGGACCCAGAGTCAAGGGGATATCGAATGCTTGTGAGACGTCAAGAGCAGCCCCAGTCCCGCAGCATCTCCTTCCCAACAAAAGGCCCCAAATGCTCCAGATGCTCTGCACTAGTCCTGAACTGTGCTGTTAAAAGCAATGATGGATATTTTCCTAGAGCAAAGGTTTTCCTTTCATATCTAGCTATCTATCTCCTTGCTAAGGCTTATCCATTACCTAGTTTGTGAGAACAAAATCCGTAAAGGCTTGGTATGGCAGACTCTTGAAGCTGTTTGAAGACACAACCACCACACCCCTGTCAAGAGGGAGTTACAGCTCGGTTTTATAGCCAGCTCTCCCCTCGACGGGCCGATGACAGAGCTGCCTCCCTCTACGCTCAGCATCTGGGATTTTACAGCCACTGTATATAAATGGGATTTTCATGACAAACAACTCTGTATTCGGTTTCCTTGTGTATCTGAAAGTGAGAATGATCTCTTAAGGCTCGGCTGGGAAGGAGTATTAATGAAGACGAAGAGTATTTCAGGCTATTTTCCCAGGAGCATTATCACGATGACAATATAATGACTTTGTCCTACGCAAGTACTCTAAGTCCATGTCCTCCTCCCAAAGCAGCTCTTCAGGACCCCCCTGTACACACGCTCCCCGTGACAGCCCTCGCAGCCCCCTCCCCACGGCCAGCAGCCCACCACCGCCTGAAGAGGACAGGATCTGCCACCAGCTCAGAGAGCTTTCCCCAGTCTCTCATTTCCTAAGCCCTCCCTGGAGATGTTTGCTTTTGTCTAAATATTATAAACCTCAGTACGACAAAGACTTAATAAACCCTGTTGCCTTTTCTCTTTGCGCAGCGTCTGTCTCCTCTCACCCTACCTCACGGCTCATGCAAATGTCAGAGCGAGAACAGTTTTTACATCTCCTCGGGTCGCCCCAGAGTGATATAAGCAAAGGTAAACAAACTGCTGAAGTCTGGGTATTTTTACTTCAGATGGGATGTAAATCAGTGGATGAAAGCTGGGAATAAACTGGCAATACGAGGACAGCTTATTGAAGTTTCCTCCCCCAGCTCAGTGTTCCCTCAATGTAATATAGCTGACATCACCTTACACACTAAAGGAAAGAAAAAAACCCACAACGCAAAGACATATAAATATTTCCCCCAACATCAACGACACTCTTCCTTAAAGATGTTTGGCCAGCTCTTACAAAAAGAGAAAAGCATTCCCCTACCGAAGGCAGGTATCTTCACCTGTAAGCACTCAGGAGGAGACCGGACACCACCCCGGGTGCTCGGGATGGGCACAGTCTTCACTTGGGACACCCCAACAAGGACATCAGATGTCACAAGTACTTTGGATGGGCATAAGCTCCACATGGGACACCCCAACGCAGCAGAACTTAGGATACAGAAGGTACTCAGTTCCTGCCGTGCCACGTACGCCACTCCTCAAACAACCACCAAAGCAAAAGCTTGTTCCCAGGGCTCGAATCAGAAAATGACTGGTCCTGTGCAGACCTGAAAGCCTCTGGGAAGATGGGTTTTTAAGAGCAGTAGCTCCAGCTGCCACCTAATTGTCTCACCACTGGGTGCCCCAAGTCCCCAACCTCCTCACACCATTATCTCCTGGCAAAAAGACATTACATGCTCCCACTCTTCCCTCCCTGCCTCCTTGTTTAAAGCTTTCTGGCTGCTGGCGAGGAAATGACTCTGCCTTACTCTACCTTTCTCTCCATCACCTTGCTGTCCGTGAGGACTGGTGAGAAAACGTTTCAGCTGCTCTTACACTTCCACAGCATCCATTTCCTGAGGCCCTTATGGAAAAAACCAAAAGGCTGTCTCCCATCTCCTGCCTTTTTTTTTTTTTTTTGATGATAGCTTTATCAGCTAATAGCACGAAGCAGGAAGGATCCTGTAAAGCTGTTACCAATACCCAAAGGTATTTGAATAGTAGCAGTGAGACAGAGATCATGCTCGTTGCGTTCACCCACCGACAGGCAAAGCCTGAACAGCAACCAAGGGACCAGCAAAGCCTGTCTACTAAAGAGCATATCATTACTTTAACCTGCCATCAATAGTTGTTTGGCTTTTCTGATTTTCTGTGTGCACGTTTTATTTTTTTTAAGTTAAAACTTGCTGAAATTGAATGGCTCCAGACACAGCAGTGCCAAGGAAAAGGATCCTCTGGTCCCTGAGAGGGACTTTTCTCAGTGCTGGCTTGACACATAAAATCTGTTTCTTCAATTATGTCTTCCCTCTTACCTATTTTAGACATGATAGTGTGAAAACATAATAAAAGCTCATGGAAAAAAAATTCAAGGAAGCTGAGAAAGTATTCTTCAGATCATATTTAGAGGCCTTGGCTCACAAATGCTATATACCAGGAGGAAAGCCACTTGCACACCCCAGAGCCACGCCAGCCAGTGCAGGCTCTCACACCTTCCCAAAACACCAGCATCTCCATCTCCAACAGCGTAAAAACTGCTCTGTTCAATAACAACACGGTCACTCCAATACAGAACTCCAGCTGCAAACCCCACTTTGTACTGTGTCCTGGCTTGAGATAGAAAAAAACCTATCTTCTCTTCAGAAATGTTACTTTTCGCTTAAGTCTCTTCTAACTGAATGTTAATGCTCTGCATCCGATGAGGTGCCGGTGTTTTACAAGGCTGTCGAACATACACTTGTGATCCACGCCAACCCAGAACTTCATGATGTTACGTGACATCTCCGCTGTGCCACTCTTAGTTCAAAATATATCTTTAAGCATCCGTAGTATCAACTAGGGGATTAAATTTAAGCATGTGCTCACAAACTCTACCAAGCCAGGGTGAAACCTTGCGGATAAAAGCTCTGCTCAGGACTTACAGTTTACCGCTTCCACACAGTAAAAAATCTCTTCCTGTTAAGTGGTTTATCAGAATAACGGATATTTCTAGCGTAGAAGAGATTACTTGAAAAATTGTCCCAAGCAACCATTATAGTCATAGCAAAGTCAGGGCTTGTTCTACTACCACAACAAAAATTCTGTATTTGGTTTCATAAATATCAAGCGATGAAAAATACCGCTAATTCGGCCAGCGTAGGAGTCTACAATAAAGCCCTCGTTTTAGGTGTGAGTAGATTTTTGTACTTAGAAGGCGTGAAATTCCCCTTTCTCCTGGTGACAAGAAATGCCCCTCGATGCCCCGTCTCCTCCAGGACATAGCCAAAGTGGAAATAATTTTCAAAACTAATATGTACATGGAGTAACATGGTTAACATCATCCAATGAATTTAGATCCACCTACACGGTATAAATATATCTAGATAAACTGTCACCTTCAGCAGAATTCATTAAAATAATGTTGTATCTTCCTTGTTAAATGTAATTTTTTTAATTGAAATTTAATCTTACTGTATTATTTGGTAGATTTTTAATTGACATTTGTAGTAATTAATTGGTAAGCATTACAGCTTTGTCTGAAGAATTTAAAACTAAATTTGACATCGAGATTGGCCAGCCACTGCTGTGAGGTGCCTGCTGGGAGCATTTCATCATCCTCCCAGCCCCTCCTGCTGATCAGAGGTGGGAGATGATGGTCGCTTTCTTACAGTCATGAATTACATTACTAATGTATTCCATTACCACCACGCAAATGTCATGTTAATTCCTGATCATCATCAAGTCAGACAATGGTTTCCACGCTGGCACCCAGCCAATTAGCGGTGTGGAAAAATATTCCGCCAATTATATAACTTGAATTAGGTTAAGGACTCAAGAGAAAGCAAAATAAATGCTTTGAAAATACTTCTGAGATAAAATGTAAGTTGACACTGTCTTCATGTGCTATAGCCGATGTTATACAATCTGATAGGCAGCTGCCAACATTCATAACTGTTTATTAAATCTAGCCTCTCTTTATGGTGGCAGCTAAGATCTGTATTTTTACCAATATTAGGTTCATTGTGTTATGAAAAAAGACCAAAATACTTAGGAGCATTCACACCAGCTTATAAAACATATTATGTAGTATATTAAATTGTTAAAATTACTTCTTCGCTCCTCCCCCTCTGCCACAGGGAAAGTTCCATGGACAGAAAAGTTTCAGCAAAACAAAGTCTGCAGCCACTGATGCTCTACAGGAGCAAGGGAGATCCTGCAAGGACAGACATGCCGCCCCCGGGCTGCTGACACCTCTCCCGCTGTGTGCCTCTGACGGGGGATGCCAGGCTTGGCTCCTGTCCCACTGAAACACATCTGGGTTAGCAACAACCCGACGGCCTGGAGGAACCCACACCTGCTCCATCGCTGCGGACAAACCCTTCGGCTTTTGCTCCCCGGCTAACACAAGAAGCACCACGGGCAGATAAAGGCCCCTGTGTAACCAGGACCCAGCCACCAGAGGAGAGGACTGCAGCAGGAGTGGGGCAGCCCTGCAAGAAAAGGTCACCATGAAGCCTGGTGCAAGTGTCTCCGGCCACGCAGGGACTCAGCAGGTTTCTAACCCTGCGACAGCCTGGCGTGCTCAGCACCGAGCCCCGCTGGCAACTCGCTGCACTGCCAGGTTTTTAGTACCACCCCATTATTTTGATTTGTTCTGTTCTTAACTCAATTTATCCTACAAGCATGGTTATCTCCAATTTGAAAACGTACACAGCACCAGTTCTTCGACTTCAAAAATTTATAACGATGAGCAATTTGTTAAAACCTTTTACCGTAACTATCTGTCTCATTTTCCTAGGTGCTGCGATGAGGCGATTCACTGTTCTGGCTGCTTACCCTAGATGACCTTTGCCTGCCATAAAATGGTATACAACTAAATGCTCTGCTTTAAATAAAACCCTTGCCTCTTCAAAAGGTCCTACGTATTCAGTCAACACAATCAGCAGAAACTACATTTGGTTACTCAATAAGCTGGAAACTTCTAAAATGCGCACGGCGGTGAATGAATTCCTGACATCACCAGGGACACTCAAGTGGGGAACAAGAGAGACCGCCGAGAAGTGGCTCTTGCTGCAGCCGGAGAAAGGATCACTCCTTTAAGCTGAACTCTCAAGGAAAACGAGAACAAAAACTGAATTAGCTCAACACGTACCCTCTGCAGTCAGCACATTGCTAGGCAACTTACCATCTCTTGATAGAATTACGGTGGAGGGCTGGTCATACATCAGGGTTAAGATGAACACAAGCACCAGTTTTGGCCAACTGCTCCTTTCCAGCGGGACTGCTCAATGCTTGGCCATTTCATACTATTATTTTGCAATATTTTCTAAGCACCTAGAGAGTCTAATGCATTCAGAAGGTATTTTAAAGCTATTATGTGACATGAAAATTTTAAGATAACTGGAAGTAAGTGAATTTTAGGAGGAATAGCACGAGTCTTTTTCTTTCTTCAAGCCAGCATTTTGAGAGAGTTAACAATCCTTTCCATTGCTTTTATTTTTTAATTCTGAACCTATCCAGAGGGCACACTACTCAAACACTTGGTCTTTACTCTGGATGCCGGTTGGCCACAGCTCCCTGCCTCCATAACTCAACCTGGTTTTTCAAGAGGATGCTTCAAAACACCCAGTTCCTTCCATCTACCCCTGCTGAGACCAGACACAAAGTCTCAATACAGGCAGTGCCGTGGGGCTATCACACTACCCAGCGATGGCACATTTAACCTGTGCCAGCCTTAAAAGGGCCTCCATCTTTAATAGTGACTTGACGACAAGATTGTGACTCCAGGCATTATTTACAGTCACTAAAGAAGTATTAAGCAAATGCACAGACTGCTTTAAGTAGAGGCACGTAGCTTGCATATAACCCCAAGTTTTCCATGCATACTTCATAGGCACCAAGAAATAATTAATTAGCTAACCAGCATGATTAAGATCAATTGATTCATATGCGACAGAGCGGTGAGAAATTTTTGCATCACTGGAGAAGTCTGGAGTTGGTCTCTGTTTGGGGATCTCAGTCACATCAGTGAGGCTGGTAATTCAGACATGAAGGAAATGGTAAGAATCCCTCTCCTGCGTGCACACTTTGAGCTGCCATATGGGTTTATTCAACTGTTTACTACACCAGTCGGTAAAAACTGAACAGCTATTATAATCTTTGCTAAATGACATGGTAATTATGCTACCTCTGGAAATAAAAAGAAAAAAATGGAAACTTAAAAAAAAAAAAAATCACAATTCACTGATGTGTGAATTTCTTGGGTTTTAAATCTTTGAATTGAAATGCACTTTCTAACACACAGAGGGATATTAAATATATAATAGAAACCTGAATTTATTTTTAAAAACAATTTGTGCTCCCATTTCCTACACAATTTAATTACGCAGATTTCCTAGTTTTGAAAGATTTCTTACACAGACCTTCCAATTCTCCTGTAAAATCAGATGATTCTTGTTTTCCCAACCTCAGTCCTCTGATTAATGAAGAAATATGGCCCCCAGTTATTAAGAGAGGCAACCAGGAGCAGGTGGGTAAGAGGAGAGGGCACAGGAAAGCCCCCCATGCCAGGCTGCTGGGGGACGGGGGACAGCTCAGAAAGGCATAACTGCCACTCATTTGTCATAAAAGGGACCAAGAGGCTTCTTGGCTGGCTAATGCCACAGGGAAATGGCAACTGCCAGTTAACAGAGAAGGGGTCACCCCAGACCACCCTCTCAAGCTTGACTAAGTGCACCTTGGCCAAAACTGGCCAATAAGGGCTCTGTTTCTGCGTTCCTCCAGGCTGGGCATCGCAGCACCAATGCCACGCTGAGCCAGGCAAGCGCACGCGACGAGACAGCTCTCCTGTGTACCAGTGACACCATTTTGTCACTGGGACACAAGTGCAGCAAACTGTGGAGCTAATTATTTGTTGGGAATGGCTCCTTTGAGAGTCCATCATCTGACACATGATGGAGAGGAGACCTCTCCATATTCATATTTAATCACGACACGACTTGCCCACATACGCATGTTTAGACTCTGTCTATCTGCGAGGCATTAGTCTGGGGCAGTAGCTTCGCCTGTACCATCGAACTCATTTCACCACCAAAGACCTCATAGCTCATAGGATTTGAGGGGATGAGGAGAAGAAAGGAAGGAAGGCAGTATTTTTTCTGTATCCATAATATTTGGTGTCAATGCTACTTAATTACTATAAAGGTCTTAAAAAAATAAAAGAAAAAAGAATAGTGGTGACTTGCTTTTAAGCACAGACAACACAAAAAAAAGAAACCCCAAATCCTACCATATTAAAAAGGGGAGAAAAAGGTGAGGCAAAGAGAGATTGTATGAAAAAATAAGTGAGAGTTACTGCAAACTTAGGTTTGACGACTCACCAGTTTTACTTGCAGGCATCACACATATCCACTCATGACTCAGGGCAAATATGGGAAAGGATCGAAACCCTTATCATGGCAAATGCGTCTGGAAGCTGGAGTCACTCAGAAAAAATGTTCTCAGGAGACTGAAAGACAAAAACATGTTTTAAAACTTCACTCAGTTAGAATCATATCAAAGCCTACCGTTTTCCTTTGAAAATAAAAGGTGGTTATAAATGCTGGAGGGGGGGGAAGAGGAGCATTTCTACATTACTCTATCACACAGCAGACTTTATTTGGCTTTAAATAAAACTGAAACTTACAATATTAAGAAAGGTTTTTAAAGACACGCTTATTTCACATTTGCAACGTGCTCCTCCGACAGGCAAGCTTATGTTCCTTTTAAATATCAAAACGTGTCACCAGCCAAATCCATATTCTGCTCAAAAACACTGCACAAATCCAGATACTTTAACCTACTTTGCATTATCAAAATACAGCCGTGGCTGAATTTCTGAAATATTTACTCTCTGCCTTCACTCACTGCATCCTGATAAAACCTTAACAAAATGTAGAATCTCTTGTTAGCAATAATCTTTCCTCCGAGATAAGGAAAAACACATATAAAAACTATTTGATGTTCAGGGTGAAAAGGCAAAATTTGCAAACATCAGTTAAGAAATACCAATTAGTATGTTTTTTTCCCCAGCTATTAGTAACACAGATTGAGTTTAAGCTTAGCTCAGAGGAAGCTGCTCGCTATACAAATGAAACATCCATTTTACTAATAAGGATATTTTAAAATAAGACGTATAATTTGTTCACTGGCAAAGTACCCACAGTGTGTAGAAGCTCTTACTCAGAAACACGAACAGAGGTGTTCCCGGGGCTGCTCTGCATTGCACCCATGAAACCAGATGGGATTTAAAGAGCAGCTCCGGTGCCTGCCCAAACTGTGAAGGGCACTCGGAGCTCTAACGCATGCACCAACATCTGGGACCACTCTGTTCCCTGGACCACTGTGCAACAGGGACCTGCAGCAATAAACCCCAGAGGAGAAAATAAACTTTGCAACACGTGAAAATGTCCTGAGAGATCTGGGTAGGAAAAAATAAGAAAGCAAAAATCATGTGCTTGCTTCTGACCTCTTCATTCCCCAGTCCTCTCCTTCCTCAGCATCCCCCAGGCGGTGGCTGCTCCCAGGCTTTCCACATCTACCAGTGCTTTGGCAGTGACAAGAAATGCCATCTCCAAATTAACCTCATGCGGTTAAATACTTTGGCAGCCCACTGCAGCTCTCCCAAGGAACATCTGGAAGCTTCTGTCTTAGCAACAACTACATGAAATTTCGTAAGACAAAAACCAGGTACTTCTCTGGCCCTGGGGCTTTCTCCCATTCTTTGCTGAATGCAATGCAACATCTCAAAGAAGATCACAAGAGTTCAGAAATCTAAATATAGGGATTATGTGACCTTATTATAAAATTGTGCTACACCAATAAAAATAGATCCAAAAGGGGATTTTAAACAGCATTTATGCCAAACATGACTTCTTCTTCAGAGACTCCAAAATACCTGCAAACCAAAAGTGACCTGCATCTTGCATCAGCTGTATTTTATTCATGAGGAAGAGAGCACTTGAGAGGAGCAACTGAGCAGCGCCAGAAACACACATGCGAGACTGGCTTTATTGCTGCTCTTGATGGCAGACGCGTAGATGGGTACGGAGCCGAGCAGAAAAGCTGCATCTACACATGCTGGGGCAGGATTTCTGTAGCTGTGCCACAGCATTCAACTGCTTAGTAATCTTTAGCCACAATACGTCTGTAGAGCAGGAAGGTATCGTTAGCCCCTTTTAGAAGATGAGGAATTGAGGCTCATTTTGGCTAATACTTACTCGAAAGATTTCATGTTCTTTTGAGACTTCTGAGACAGAATTACTTGTTTAAATAATATATTTGGTCTGCAGCAGACAAAGGCTAAGCTGTACAGAAGCACTGTCCTCACCTCCAAATCATTCTCTCCTTCACATTCCCCCTCAAACATAAGGAATATCTTGGCATCTTTGTGCCAACAAGCAGATTTGAAAGCTGGGAGAGCTTCCACACAAGGAACAAGAAACAGTGTTGGGAGGAGGTAAAGACATCCCATCCCAACCTGGCTTGAACTCTGACGGTGCTGTCAAAAACTGACCTCACCAAAATAGTCCACAAAACATTTTTGCAGCCAGGTTTCCCAAGGGAACAAGGCTTACAAGCTCACCATGTACTTTCTGTGCCCAGCCCCACCTGCACCTTTTGAATCCCTCGGGATTACCGGGTGCAGAGAGCTCCCAAAGACATGAATTCTCACGGCATCAAGTCTGGGGCTTGCACCACTGGAGGCCTCCAAAACCATTTGATCAGCAGCCTCCAGCAGCCAGCTGGCTCACCCGTACCCCACCAGCTCCAGGCTGAGCCCTGCCAGGAGGGAGCCCAGCATGGCCTAGGGGCATGGAGGCACTTCCATGGACCTCAGTGCTGGAGAGCCTGGGGAAACCACACGTAGTGCTGAGGGAAAGGGTGGAGGAGGGAGAGGAACAGATAATAGATTGGTTCTGATAAACTGAAGCCGTTAATGATCTACCCACACATTTGAGTTCGATCTGGCATTGACAAATTGAAGCTTTTAATGATGCGCCCACACGTTTGAGTTGGACACTCCTCTTCTACAACTTTCACAAAAATAGCCTGCTAGGCTAAAGACAGAGAAACTGTAATAACGCTGCCACATAAGCAAAATTCTTGACCATTCTTTGACAAAACCTCTCCCCTGACAGATTCTTTGATGCAATCTCCTCTGCAGACCTCCAACACAGACCTTCTTCTGTGCTGCCTTGCTCCCATACCGATTCTCCGAACGCTACAGCTAAAATAAGGGGCAATGAGATGCAGCAGCTTTAGCATAACTGAAGTACAAAGTCAATCAAACCTTGAAACAGGAATCTGGGCTTCATTAATTCCAGCAATCACAACGTTTTTATTATCACTGTATTAATCTGAATAGGAAACCTATTAATCTGCCCCCAACAAAAATTAATCTTTGTAATATTGAACAGATTTGAAAGACAAGTTTTAATATTTCACAATTTAAATCTCAAAGGCAGAGGCGCACAGCTCAGATGATCTGCCAGACCACTATGGACTTCATCTCATCAGCGTGAGGTCAGCCCTACCACCCTCACCTTTCCCTGATGCTTCCAGGCCCCTTCATGCACCTTCACCCTGGGGATCCGTCTGCTCCCGGAGCTTTTGAAGCAACCAAGAGCATCGTTTGGTACATTAAACTGCAAAACCGGCTGCAGCACTTGATGCAATTAAAGAGTTGCCAAGAGTTTACCCTGTGGCATCACATCCAGCAGGGCCTGGGTGACACAGGCTGGAAATGCCACCCCATGCGAAGGGTGGGCATGAGTGAGGTCTCTGCAGTGGGCAGGACAAACCTGACAGGTAGCAGATACACAGCCATGTGTTTAGGAGAATGAGAAGAGGTGTGGAAAAAAGGCAGGCGGCTGCACACCAAGAAAGTATCTGGAATTCCTGTGCTCCACCGGAGCGAGTCCGAGATTGCTACGCGGATCTGTCACGCGGTACCTGCAGCAACCCCCCCCCAAGCCATCGCAGTGAGCTGCAAACACCCTGCTGCTACCAGATGTGGCATTGTAACACAGCCCAGCTTCAAGGAGAAAACATGTGGCAGGGGAAAAGTCCTTACGAAATGAAGGTAAGGAGTAGTACAAAATGGAAAGTGGATGAGGAAATAATGACAAATGTGACTGAAAAAGAGGAAAATGACCCAAAGCATCTCCAGATACCCACGCCCTGCCTGGGGGTTCTGCTGCTGCTCTTCCGCCACCATCCTGCAGTGGCAATTGCTGCTGGGTGCATTATTTTGTTACTTGGCCAGATTTTCATTAAAGCGGCTTTCACCAACATATATACACATACATACGTAGCTACACAAACACCTGGGACTATATTTGGCACGACACATTTCAAAGCCTGATCAAAGGCAGAACTTCAATCACCTTATGCACGACTCGCATTAGGCTGTTTACTGAGTGCAATCAAACTACAGAATACTGTTTTAACTAATGATTTCGCAAAGCCATGTTGCACAAAAGAAAACAGGTTCAACTTGTACATCAGTGCCTGAGACCGCTCCAAAACAGACAACTGTATGAAAAGTTGTGCCCATGTATACATATATACAAAACTGTTTTTAAGTGACTGTTTTAAATTAGAATAAATCTGTGTTCCACCAATTAAGCTTTGAATGCATGGATGATATCGCTTGCTATTTTAAACAAGCAGCATAATAAATGCAAAAATTCAAATATTTTAGAGAAAATACTTGGAGAGTCGAGACATTAATTTTGCCATATACAATCTGTTTCACAGGGATTTAAAAAGCATTATTGCCACCCTGGGTACATTGGAATAAAGATGAAACACCATCCTTTCCTATTTACATATTAAAAAATACGTGCCTTCTTGATACAGACTACCCAGCTTGCCGATACATGACTCTGTTAAAAAAAATACAGCCTGTCTAGAAAATGCAAAGCCCCAAACTAGATGCGTCTTCGCGAGAATTACTGCACTCTAACAGGTTGTGAGTGGAAATAAAATGTACTGCTGCCTTGTTTATCCTCCCCTCGGGCAAGTGACCTGGGGGAGCGGGACTGGAGCAGCTGCAGCCCCCCAGGGCCCTGCCTAACCACGGAGCTGTTTACCAACCACCACCAAAATCAGAGGAGCAAGATCGGCCGGGAAAGCCTTGGGATCTCAGAATGTCTACGTACAGGTGAAAAAAAAATTGAAAAAATAATAAAACTGAAAATTACACCACAAAAAAAAACAAACAAGCCCCCTCCTCCAAAAAAAACCCCCAAACCCTATTCTTATATATATTCTCTTATATAAACCTCATATACCTGTATTTGATTGTAGCTTCAGATACTCAGCAAGTTCCTAAAATCTTTCAATACAGATATAATTTTTCCAATTACACCCAAAAACCTTTTTTTCTTATTTTTTCTTTCAGTCTTTCAATACAGACATAATTTTTCTAATTATATCCAAAAAAGCTTTTTCTTTTTTTTTTCTTCAAATAAACTGCCATTAGAAACACATGCCCAAAGCATCATTAAAAAGACCACGAAGGCTGCTTGCAGAGGGAACTTCACTGCGCCGAGAAGTAACATTTGTTCTCCCCTTTCAGCTGGGATCCACCTCAACTTTTTGATGTTGGTTGGAGCTTTTATTTGCAAATAGAGCAGAGCTGCTTGGGATGGAGGGCTCCTCCGGAGCATGCCATGTGGCCTGCACAGATGTTCCTTTTATTCCCGTGTCCCACAAGGCTCCGTGGCTCGCTGGTGTTAAACAGATTACGCAAGTAGAACACTTGATTTTGCATGTCCCCCTTTTTTCCAACAGTTGTCTAATTTACTCAACTCGTTTTGGCCCCCCTTCCCCCCACAATCACTATAGAAAACACAGAAAAATGAGGCAGAAGCAAGGAAGTTTCTCCTCTAAGATCAAAATTTGCAGAAATGCTCAGTTTCTGCAAACAAAGCAGAAACACAGAACAAAACTCTTATTTAGAGAGTAGAGTAACTAGCTCATTAGGTGCCAGGTTCTTCTGAAAAACTTCATCATATCCCAGTAGCACCAGTCACTACACGTATCAATCTCCCACCCTTATTTAGATATCCAAATAGAGAATTGAAATTTTTCCAACAAAAAAAAAAAAAAGAAAAAACCCTAACACCAATTATGGGCGCTAAGCATTCAAAAATCCTTGAAAATCTGGCTTCAACTCGGTCACAAAGAAGGGGCTTAATTTCCCGGCTGTTAGGCAGCCCAATCAACAATTGAAGTCAATGGGATCTACACACTACCTTATTAAAAAAAAAAAAAAAAGAGCCTAAGAGGCCCATTAAGCAACTTCAGCTACAGGGAGACAACCTCGCTGCAGAAGACAGCAGTTATACACAGCTTTGTGCGTCAGCCACTTTGCTCTCATGCTTAATTTGATTAATCATTTTGGTATTATCCCCAATTAGAAAAATGTCTAACAGCAAAAATTAACGAAAAAAAAAAACTGGTTAAGACTAAGACACAGCAGAAAACGGCAGCTACTGAACATGCAACTACTTGGGACTTCTGGCATTTGCCAAGGATACGAAATTAAAGCTAAAAATCGTGGGCAAATACAAAGGCATTGGTGTTTCATCCAGACTGCGGATTTTGAATTTTTTTTTTTTTAATAAACTGAAACCGAATTCCAGATGTTGAAAGTTGGGAAGTAAAAACTGCTTTAGCTGTAAAAACACGGAAAGGTGAGACAAAATATTCTGCTGAATTATAATGATTCTTAGGGATGAAAGTGAAGCCTGTGCACCCCCTCCCCAGGAACGAGGTGGGACAGGATTTTTCCCCCTCTCTGTGCCAAATCAGGTAGCGGCACAGGGGTTGTCCATAGTTTCCCTTTAATAAGGGAGAAACTGGAGCAGAAATCCCTGGGAACTCCCTCAGCAGGGAGTGGAGCGCATGTCCCCTGCGTTTCTGATGCAGTGGCAGTCCGGAACAGAGTCCACCAGGACTCTCCGGCATCCACAGGTGGTACTCGGCAACTCCACCGGTGTGATAACACCAGGGCAGGGGGCACTTGGGGATGCAATGAACTAGTACATCCCAGAAAGATGCACAAACCCACCATTTTCTTTCACCGAACACAGAGTCCAAACTGTCCCTGCACAGCAGAGTCACATGTGAGGCTCCAGGATGTCCTTCAGCATCCAAATACAATCCAAATTTGGAGCTGCACGACTGGTTCTTGTTTTTAATATATGGGTTCAATCACCACCACCACTCAGGGCTTTTGAAAGCAGAATTCAGGGCAGTGTTTTGAGATCACTGGTTTCACCCCTGTTTATTTCCATCACCGCATCCATAATGCTCTGCACATCACACAGTATCCTGCAGCATCCCACCAACCGCATCCCAGGAAGATGCTCGGTTTCACCCTAAAATTCAGGGACATCAGCGAATGTTTGGATTCTGATAAGAAGGGGAATATTCATCAGCATATTTCACTAGTGATGCAGTCAAAACTTGCAAACTTAGTTACAGAAATATGACTGGACTTGCCTGCTACCACAAAACAAAGTACCGTCTAGTGGTTAAAATCAGAGGACATGATTCAGGAATGCAAGCCTTTTCAAAGAAGAACTACAACACATGATTAAGTGCTGCTGAAGTCAATAGGCTGATTCAGAGACCAACTTTTGGAGCGATGGATAATACTCCCCACATTGCCATATGGCTCTCAGTCAAACTTCCTAGAAGCATTTGCTAATACCGGGTTTCACCACAGCTTTTGGGAGGCCTGCTTTTCTTTTGCCCTTTTTTTTTTTTTATTCCTCTTTCTTATTTTAAACCTACGCCTGGGATGATCTTCACCCACTCTGAAGATCCTCTGGGCTCTCATCGACTAAGAGAGAACACCCAACCGTGATTACTGCAGGGTGGTACAGACTCATGCAATAATTAATATTATCTAATTAAAGGTTATCTATAAATAATGAATAAATGGAAATATATATGCTATATAATACATAAATAATATAAATAAGTAATATGACTATATAATATATAAAATAATTAATGTGGCTATACAAATAACAAATATGCACATTCAGTATAATCCAAACACACTTTCTGTGGTGTTTAGTAAAGGTACACGATCCTGTTACAGCAACGAAATCCAGCATGCACACCTTGGTCAGCCAAAGGAATCTCTGCAAGCAATCCCAATCCCACCTCGAAACTTCTGAACCCGCTGCCTTTACAACTTGGAAATACTTCATGTCTCCTGCCAGCCTCCCCCGTGCACTGCTACAGTAAAATCTGCTGTGGCAGGGTTGCTATTTCTTATCCTTTTAATCTATACTGTGCCCAGAGAGCAGCCACTTGTCACAGCCTCCTGCGAAGTGGTGACAGCGGCCCGGCCAGCGAGGCCATCGACCCCCGGGGCAGGCAGCGCTGCTGTCCCGCAGGGAGCCAGTCGTGTTCCCAAGGTTCTGTCATCTCCCTGGAATGCCACCTGGCAGCAGCTCCTGCTCCCCAGCTACCCTCAAGCCTGCCCATACAAACCAAACCTTGGAGCAAGACAAATGGATACCTAGCGGCACGTGAGCTAACATTTGTCACAACTCGGTTACAATTTTTATTTGTATTTATTCGATGGGGAAGGGGGAAACCACCAGCAGAGCCACTCACTGACTGGTTGTGCCCTCCCCGACTGACATATTCTGCTAATTTTGCGCATTTCCTGATCTTTGCAAAGGTTGAAAAGTTATTCTTTACATTTAAAACAAAATAAAACAAACACACCATGAATTCTTGTTGGCTTTTTGAAAGACTTTATCATACAGATACAGCATAACATCATTTTTAAGCAGTTTNCTTCAGCATCCAAATACAATCCAAATTTGGAGCTGCACGACTGGTTCTTGTTTTTAATATATGGGTTCAATCACCACCACCACTCAGGGCTTTTGAAAGCAGAATTCAGGGCAGTGTTTTGAGATCACTGGTTTCACCCCTGTTTATTTCCATCACCGCATCCATAATGCTCTGCACATCACACAGTATCCTGCAGCATCCCACCAACCGCATCCCAGGAAGATGCTCGGTTTCACCCTAAAATTCAGGGACATCAGCGAATGTTTGGATTCTGATAAGAAGGGGAATATTCATCAGCATATTTCACTAGTGATGCAGTCAAAACTTGCAAACTTAGTTACAGAAATATGACTGGACTTGCCTGCTACCACAAAACAAAGTACCGTCTAGTGGTTAAAATCAGAGGACATGATTCAGGAATGCAAGCCTTTTCAAAGAAGAACTACAACACATGATTAAGTGCTGCTGAAGTCAATAGGCTGATTCAGAGACCAACTTTTGGAGCGATGGATAATACTCCCCACATTGCCATATGGCTCTCAGTCAAACTTCCTAGAAGCATTTGCTAATACCGGGTTTCACCACAGCTTTTGGGAGGCCTTCTTTTCTTTTGCCCTTTTTTTTTTTTTATTCCTCTTTCTTATTTTAAACCTACGCCTGGGATGATCTTCACCCACTCTGAAGATCCTCTGGGCTCTCATCGACTAAGAGAGAACACCCAACCGTGATTACTGCAGGGTGGTACAGACTCATGCAATAATTAATATTATCTAATTAAAGGTTATCTATAAATAATGAATAAATGCAAATATATATGCTATATAATACATAAATAATATAAATAAGTAATATGACTATATAATATATAAAATAATAAATGTGGCTATACAAATAACAAATATGCACATTCAGTATAATCCAAACACACTTTCTGTGGTGTTTAGTAAAGGTACACGATCCTGTTACAGCAACGAAATCCAGCATGCACACCTTGGTCAGCCAAAGGAATCTCTGCAAGCAATCCCAATCCCACCTCGAAACTTCTGAA
>VXBO01007135.1:2217765-2255046 GCA_013400135.1 Rhinoptilus africanus
TGTGGCAGGTTTGCTATTTCTTATCCTTTTAATCTATACTGTGCCCAGAGAGCAGCCACTTGTCACAGCCTCCTGCGAAGTGGTGACAGCGGCCCGGCCAGCGAGGCCATCGACCCCCGGGGCAGGCAGCGCTGCTGTCCCGCAGGGAGCCAGTCGTGTTCCCAAGGTTCTGTCATCTCCCTGGAATGCCACCTGGCAGCAGCTCCTGCTCCCCAGCTACCCTCAAGCCTGCCCATACAAACCAAACCTTGGAGCAAGACAAATGGATACCTAGCGGCACGTGAGCTAACATTTGTCACAACTCGGTTACAATTTTTATTTGTATTTATTCGATGGGGAAGGGGGAAACCACCAGCAGAGCCACTCACTGACTGGTTGTGCCCTCCCCGACTGACATATTCTGCTAATTTTGCGCATTTCCTGATCTTTGCAAAGGTTGAAAAGTTATTCTTTACATTTAAAACAAAATAAAACAAACACACCATGAATTCTTGTTGGCTTTTTGAAAGACTTTATCATACAGATACAGCATAACATCATTTTTAAGCAGTTTAAAAACACCCTGTGACTTCCTACAATTAAATAAACGTAATCGTAGCCCAAGTCAGCTCTCCCAACCATTGTATCTTTAAGGCAATGAGGAAAGAAGAGGCACTACGACATACAGTACTTTTTCTGGCTATTAAAGTATTTCTCCTTATTCAATATCTAAATTAAATCAAATGGAGTATACTAAGTAAGCCCATAAGACACAGCGCATGATGCAAGAGTCTTAAAATCCTTATCTACTGAGCACTCCAGCTTAAAGGCTGATGTTTTATGTTCCCCTGCAGCGCACGGGGATCCTGCTGGCTTGGCCAGACTAGGAAAAATAAGCTTCGAATGACCAAATGCAACTGCAACTTGAAAAGTAGGAACCAAACCAGACACAACAAACCACAGAGCAGCCACCCTGGCCCGGCCGAGCTCACCCAGCGCTGCCGTTCCCTCACCGGCAACGCTCCCCGCGCGGCCGCCAGCTTCCCAGGGCTGCTGATAAGATGCTCGCGTGTACCAAGCCAATGAGTTGGGTCATTAATCACAAGATATTTAGCCCGAGATGCACAGGGTGAGGGAAGGCAGAAAGCCGTCGGGAGCTGACGGAGCCACAGATGCACCAAGTTGTGCAAATTTGCTGGATTCCAAAGTTATGAATTCCTCGAGTTTAAGTGATTCTTGAAACGCCGCTGAGCCAAAATCCACAGTCCTGTCTGGATGCTCTCCCAGCGGGTCCCTGTGCTGGGGCGAAAGGATGGTGTGGCACAGGGGAGCACACCCCATTGCGTACCCACAGGGGCCGTGGGGAGGAGAAGGAAGGGCTTTTTGGGTCATTTTCTGCCCATGCAGCCCGCAGACAGCACACGGGACAGTCATCCCCTGCTCCGACCACACGTGATCCCTGCACCCAAATCCGCATCCCAGAGCAAGCGCTGTGGAGGGTGCAAGCGAGAGGCAGGGGGTAAGAAGCATTGCAGAGCCTATAAATATCAGCTTCTCATAACATGCAAAGAAAAATCAGAATTCCAGACAAAAGCTCAGTGTCCATCCTCCAAGTTTGGGTATGTTTCTCTCCTGAATATATGATATTAAAGCACAATTATACATGAAACATCATTTTACATGTCGTATTAAAGGAACATTTAATGCAAAGAAGACTTAGGCAGCTCAAATATTAAAATGTGAGTAAAACTGTTGCTGATAACAATGACATAAATTAATACTGGTAGCTAATTAAGTCCAGCAGTATTCTCAGACTTTTATTGGAAGACTGAGGCTTTTTCACAAAATTTGTGTTACAAAATAATAGAATTTACTTGAGTACTTAACAAGATCCATCAATTTAGTTTTTATTGTTCAGCTCATCTGCCCTACGTATAGCATACCTGCCCATAGAAACAAACCACACATTGCACCTTATTTCCTCAACAGAAAAGCTCTGTATCATATCTAGAGGTCAAATTTCAGATCTCTTCCTTTTTCTTTTCTTTTTTTTTTTTTCCTTGTTAACTTTCAAAACTCCTAAGTGCCCGAAAAGTTTTGAAAATTTTAAAAAAATACCTCTCTGGGCAGGGAAATGAAAAAAAACCCCACATTCCTCTGGACCAGACTTCACAGCTTGAAAAGGGAAAAAAAAAAAAAAAAAAGGAGAAAGAGTGAGAGTCATTTAATGCTGCCATGGGGCTGGAGGTGCGATGGCAGCATTGGGACATTCTCAAAACCACCCAGCATTCAAAAGATGCAAAGCAAAGCTCTGCTGCCCGTGCAGCCTATCCACAGGTCATCGTAACCCTGCGGACATAACGCTAATTTGTGATGGAAGGAGAAGGTGAATTTAAAATAATGGCTGTTGGGTTTTGATTTTATAAAAATCAACAGGAACTGCGTGCACGGCTCTGCAGGAGCACTTGGAAAAGCCAAGTTAACATTGCTGAGGGTGCAGGGGGAAGCCTGGCCTTAGTTGGCATCCTTTGGCATGAAGGGATTGCCTGACATCAGCAGAGAAAGGATCAAACCACATTCTGAGAAGCTCCTCAGAGATGTACCAACAAGTAATATTAAAATACTAGTGACTGCTTCACAGTAATAGGGGATAAGAAAGACAGAAGGATGAAAAAATTTAAAAGGAGACACCAGCCCACAGTAGTAACTACAAAGAAATTATTTCAGGGCCCAAAACCAATAATTTTTTTTTTAAATTAAAGTAATTTCACAAACCAACACTACTACAAGCCCACCCAAAGGAGCGAGAAGCCATTTTTACCATTTTAATCAAACACAAAGCTGATATACTAACTTAAAGGATCAAGACAAAATAAGATATGTGGGCCGGCATTCTGAATGCCAAGTTTTACCCATGTGAATTCAGTTATAAATGCTTGGAAAATGTGATTCCTTAACTTAGAAATAGCAGCTGTAGCATTCAAAGGTACTCCAGTAATTACTGGAATGCTTGCTGAAAAACTAGACAGAAGCTAACATCTTACTTACATTAAATACACATTCACCGCAAATTAAAAGAGCCACAGGAAAAAAAAAAAAAAAACAACCAGAAAACAATCAGGCGAGCAGATGTTCAAAAAAAATGAAGGAAAAAAAATGACAAGAGAGGGCTAGATTGTCATTTCTAGTACTCAGTGCAGTGTGCCAAAGGTGCCCCACACCACCAGCCTCCCCAAGTCACCAATGCTCGAGAGCCGAAGGGAGTCAGATTGGCACCTATACATCTGTAAGTGGTAATTTCAACCCAGATACTGCAATAACACGCCACCTTAAAATCGCAGAAATGCCGCCTAGTCATCTGAGACAACAGTAAAACAAGCAGCAACGCCAACTGTAGATGTCTACTACTGCCTGAGGGACTCGTGGGTTTAGCAACCGGGCTGGCATAAGGATTATATTATCGAGGAGTGCCCTACACTGCTTTATTAAGTGCCAGTGAAATGTCTATTGCACTCGGTGCCTGGGAAATCCTGTAAGAAACACCAACCACCAACAACCAAACTACAAATTAAGCTACTTGACCAATCCAGGCTTATTATCAGCTGCTGTTCCCTGAAAACAAACTCTTTTGGAAATAAGGGACTGGTGACGTTAGCAGGGACGGGTAAGAGAACCTCTTTGCCACGAACATAAAGCCCCAGGACACGCTGGCAGTAGCAGTCCGCGCCCAGGTTTTGGAAGGAGGTACCCGAAGAGAAGTTATCTGCAAAATGTGCATCACACTCTCCTGGCTCTCTTCACACCTCCCCCTTCGCATCCCCACTCCCATGCACCTTCGCGTCTATTCCCACACTTCTCTCGCTACCCACATCCTGAACATATTTGTGTTGTAAATATCCATTTGGAAGCACTCGGTATGCTGGTGGCACAGAGAAGGATGCTGCTTTGAGCTTCACAAGGCAGCCGTCTCGCCATGACCCCTCTCTCCCTTTCCCAACTGCACGGGAGGAGAAAAAATTACTTGGCCCTCAACCTTATCTTTTATCCACTCAGGAACCAGATTATTGCCTAATAAAACTTCACTGCAAAGCTATTAAAAATTAAAGGGATATTTCCCTTCCTACATAATGATTTGTCACAAGCCAGACCTAAATCAGGATTGATGAGGTTTGTGGTACTTTTCTTTTTCTTTTTTTTTTTTTTCTTTAATTTGGCAGAATTTTCATATTTTTTTGCAGCCTTCTCACTCCTGACTGACACAAAATTTCTCCCAGACCTTACTCCTTCATCGAGATGAAGTAAGAGGCGAAAAGCAGCTGAGCCAGCAGAAATGTTCCCACTGTCCTTCAGGAAATATGCAGAGGAGCCCAAGTAGTTGGTATGATTCAGAACTAGTGGTAGAAAAAGGACAAACCAGATTACAGCAACACAGAGGACTCCATCCAAAACCTGCATCCAAAGAGACTCCTGCTAACATATGGTGGAAATGTGACTTTCTGCAAATATCCTCCACAGAAGCCAATTCCTCTCCTCCACCCAAGCCACGTCCAATAGCTCTAGTAGAACGAGCTGTTACTTACACGTATTAGTCAGGATAGGCATCAGCCATGATACAAATTTTAATCCATCTAGCTAATGAGGAATCTGCCACCTAGTTAACGTGCTCAGACCCTCCAGAGAAATTAAAATCCACCCATTCGGGCTCCTCGCTAACCGATGTGCTGCCCACCCCAGAGCACAGTGGCTGCTCTTCCCAGTCACTGCATCCCGCGCCCCCTCTGTGGAGCCGGTACCACTCTGCTGCACCAATACAAAGAGAAGCACCCAAAGCAAAGTCACGCTGGAAAAACAGAACTTGGAAAGAATGCGTTAACAACTTCAATCCAAATATAAAATGCATTTAAAGGTCATAATTTGCATAACTACATCTCATGCTTTTTGTTGTGTGGCTTTTTTTCTTTTTAAAATTGCTTTATCCTGGAAGGTGCTGAGCGCCTCTGCTTCTTGTTTAAAGTCTTAACAACTCTTAGCACAGTTTGGTACTTGGCAGGAGCAGCTCCACAAGGCATCCTAGGACCACACTAATAGGTACGTAGCATTGCTAAAACAAAAATCTTTTTCGAAACCCAAACTCATTAGAGAAAGCATACAGCCCCAGGAGTGCACAGCACCATTATCAAATGCTGCCGTGACTGGGCTGACACGGGAGTTTCACTTTCTTATGATGCACTCTTGGTGGTGGAGTCAGAAAAGCAGCAAGATGCAACCAGTTGTAACAGGAAGAGCTCAGAAGGCCACAGGCACAAATTGCCCCAACAACAGTGGTATTTATTTTTTTTTAATCCTTTTGTTCACTTGCATCAACAGCTGCCCCAATCTGCATCCAACGAGGATGCTACACTGATCCCCTAAAACTTCATCACCAAACCCACACCCAGTCCCATGAGAAGTGACATGTTTTCCTTGAAAGGATTGTAACTGGATGAGTAGCAGGTACGAGAGGTGCCCTCTTCAACCAGACTGAAAACCAGGAGACGCTGAAACATTCAGCTCTTGCTTCCTGCACAAAATTAATTTTAACGGCCAATCTGTGCTGCTGCTTAGTCTGCTGGGGGAAAGATGAAATGGCTAAATTGAAATGAAGGCAAAGGAAGGGCTCATCGCAGCAATATCTGAGGCTGCTGCAGAAGTGGTATCCCTCCTTCTCCTGAGCTACAAAAGGAAACTCTGGAGATGGCTGAAAACTGTGGCTACAAGCCTGCAGTTCCCCCAGCTTGTATAAACGTGTTTGCAAAGATCAATGCGCTCGGCATGGGGTTCAGAGGCTGAACGCAGCTCTATCACCATTAGCACCTGACTGCTGATTGACACAAACCACACACCACCTACAAAGGCATTGCACAGACCCGAGCGTGTGGGAAACACAGGCTTTCCAAAAACCCTCTGCAACATCTTACATGTTTTCCCACATTTCAATTTACAGAGAGGAAAAAAAAAATATGAAAAAAGATCAAGGTTGCAGTATCCGTGTTAAACAGGATCTTTCATTTCCGTGGCATCCGCTTGCATTCCTTTTGAAAGTTAAGGAATATTCTGTTTATCCTGGACTCGGCACAAGATCCTTCCACCAACAGCAAGTTCCTCCCAGTGCGCTCTGCTGCCGACAGCGCCAGTCGGGAAGGGACTCCGAGGAAAGCACCACATCAGAGATGCTGTGTGCTCAGTTCTTCAAGCTGCGCTTTTATTTTTAGAAAGGGGAGTAAAGAGCACACCATTTTCTTGTGAAAACTGCACCCATCTCAAAAAGCACAGCGAAAACCTCAAAATCAAGGTCACAAAGCCCCCTGGATTTCCCACAGTAATGTTAGTCATGGGGTCTTTATGAGAAAGGCCCCGGTCCTGACTAATCTTTAAGAAAGAATGTTGATACACTTGTTTCATCACTATCAACCCTAAAACATGCACCTAGAATCATAGAATCATAGAATCATAGAATCATAGGGTTGGAAGGGACCTCAGTAGATCATCTAGTCCAACCCCCCTGCCAGAGCAGGGCCACCTTAGAGCAGGTTACACAGGAACGCGTCCAGGTGGGTTTTGAATGTCTCCAGAGACGGAGACTCCACCACCTCCCTGGGCAGCTTGTTCCAGTGNAGAAGCCACAGTTTTTGTGCAGTTTCAAAGGATAAAGATTCAAACCACTAAGGAGCTCTGGGAGGGCCTCGGTGGCCAGCCCACACGTGGCCTGATGAGGTCCCACGTCTCAGCAAACGCAGTCCTACCTACCCAAAGGCGTCCCAGCAAGAGGAGATCCCTGCATGGTCCTACGCATAGTAAGAAAAATCCACAGGTTCCCATCATCGCAAGGCGTGCTTTGCTTTGCTTTCTTGTTTGTTTGTTTTTAAATATTCTGGCAGTGGAAACAGAGTCACTGTTTTGTTTTTCTCCCCCACATATGCTATATAGTTTTCTCTCTAGCACTCGTTTCTTGCTTACTCAGTTGACTATAGTCTGCTTCTCCCACAGGAACGCTAGCTGTGTTTGTCCCCAAACTGTACGGTGATCCAACTGCTTTGTGTCATCCCACCAGCCCCACTCAGGGAATGACGATCAAAATATTTTCCCCAGGAGGCAATGCGGAGAGATGGGCATATCCGTTATTTTAGAGCAAAGCTGACCTACAAGGCTGAAGAATGCGCAGAAGTGTTTTGGCTAGTGAACGCGGCAAACACAACATGAAAAGAAGGAGTAGTGCTACAAACAATACCAAGGCTTTGTTTGTACAACATCGCTATTTTGCCAGATACACTGCTAAGAAAATACCGCATCTCAGCTACACAGCACGGCAAGTCCTCCTGCAAATTACTGCACAATACGACCACGCTTTCAGCAACGTTTACATGCGGCCAATAAATTAATACCGGACATCCCAACTGTCCACGGGTCACAGTCATCAACAAGTAGGTCAAATTAATTCTGGAAGGCTGAGAGGCACATAAAATAGTGTGCAGCAGCAGTCCGAGGCAGGGATGAAGCAATTCCCACTTGAACTCATCGAGAAGCCCCCACACCAGCCCAGGTGCTAAGGGGATGCGGGATGAAGCCATCCTCAGTCCACGCAACTCGCTTTCCATCTCTGCAAGTTAAAATTAACTTCCCTGACAAAATGCAAATACATTAAAAAAATACCCAAGCCAATTAAGACACAAGTGTTTAAAGACACGAGTAGTAATTACAAATGTATTATTCATACCTAATTTACAAGATGAACTTCTTTCAGTAAAATATTAAACTGTTTACATGCATTCAGGAAGACAATTTCCCAACCCTTCGCGTCCTGCTCTGAAGCGGTGACTATTGCTATGCGACAACTCCGCAGACTTACAGTGTACACTATGGAGTAATCAGAAAATGTTTGACCTCAGATATCTACTTGACCCCACAGAAATGCAGACTCGCTTGCTATAAAATCCTAAACAATGGGGCAGACAAGGTCAGAGGGTCAAAGCAAGTATTAACAGGTCATTGTGCAACCCACTTGGGAGCAATTACTTCTGGTCACGGCTAAGTGGACACTTGATTGAATACCACTAAGACAGCTCACATCCCACAGATAACAATCCTCACAGCGATTAAGAATTAAAGCCCCCATGATTCAGCCTTTATTACTCAAATGAACCTAACTATTCCATAAAAAACTCTTGGTATATGCATGATGCAAGGTCTAAATTGAAATGCCACCTCATTAAACAATAATATCTAATTTTATCTAAATGAATTTTCATGAAAGTACGCCACACAGCTCAGGAATTTTTAAAATGAATTATCACAAGCGATACATAATTTCACCAAAACTGCTGCAGGAAAAAAAAAAATTAGCTTCAGGGATGAAAGGGAAACATCTATGCTGAATGAAAATTGCACTTCTTTCTGCTTGCAGAAAGGGTAAAAGGGGATTCAGGGCTTCCGCCAGACAATAGAGCCAGATTTTAATCAAATCAACACCTTTCTGCTATGTCAGGTATGCTCACCCCACCCTGACCAACAGTAAGCACCCAAAACACGTGCCAGGTATCACTGTGCACACAGGCCACTTTCAGAAGAGGTGATGTCATCTGCACATCAAACCCCTAAAATTGGGGTTTATTATCATAAACCATTCAAAGAGGCACATGTGACTCTGGCCTCTGTTGCTTCAGCTGCAAAGAGTTTGTACATCCCCTCCTGAGGGGTGAAAACCCGCCTCCGACACCTGCCAGCATGTCTGTGTGATGGCTTTTCATTTAAGAGCACTTAATTATTTTCCCAAAGTTACAAGAAGTACAGATGAGATGCCTGCTTTAAAAGGGGTCCTGTCAGGAATTACTGAAAAAGAAAACAACAGGTAAGCAGATTTAATTTTTAGCACATTTGTTTGTTGATTCCATGAGCGGGGGCAGCAGGTCCCACTGCCCTATGACTAAAGAGCAATGCCATTGGCCCAAATAGGGCCTCAATATACTATATAGCCTCATTGCTATAGCTTCACACGTAACTTTTTCCAAAGTCTGGCTCTCCCTCACCCTCCCTTGTCCAGTTAGTTCCTGGAAAATAGCTGGTACCCAGAAAGCCCATGTCTTCCTTCGCAGGAGAGGAACAAAAATTGAACAAAAAATTTAAAAAAAAAAACCAAACCAAAAGAGAGCTGTTCTCCAAGCTAACTAGCCCAGTATAAACCTGTGGAGAAGAGCAGGTTGCAGGGATGCTGGTGGTTGAGCGGTGCACACCGAGGGCTGGGGAAGGGATGCCAATACAAGTTAGGTCCCTTCTGGGGATCAACTCCTTTGCCCCTTCCCCACTCTGCCCCAGCAGCAAAGCCAATGCCTCAGGGATATTTAAGAGCACTGCATATGCAGACACTTGGATGTGCAAAATTATGCATGCATGTTCAGAGGCCATTTTAGAGCTTGGCTCGTGAGTCATACAGAAAGTAGATCAGGAGAAAAAAAAAGTTTAAAGATGCATTTTTTTGTATTCTTGCTACTGCAGCACAGCTTTGCACTTTTCCCCCTCCCTTTGCTTTTTTCTTTCAATATTGAAACTCTTGTGGCCTTTGTTCTGCAGCTGTTGGAAAATTCTGAGTTAAAACGGGAGTCTTTTACATTAGTGTTAATACCACGATAGCCAGCTGATAACATATCAGATATGCAAAATTCAAGCCTGGTGGACTGGCGTTCACCACCATTGATTATCGCATAGGAATACATGAGGAATGAAAAGCTGCACGGCCGCTTCTCCCTTGTCCTGCTGCCAGCGAGGTGTAATAACGCTATTATGAAAAGCAAACAGGGATGAACTCTGCTCAAAAGAAGGTGAAGCCTGAACTGAGAAATCAATTGCTGCATCAGTCGTGCCCCTACAACTGAGTAATGCTGTTACAAAGTTCATCGAGCCCTCGAGATCCTCACCCTGGCAAGGCTTATGGCATTGTGCATATTTTATTGGCACTGAATATTCATGTTGTGGCAGCATCTGGAGACCAACTAACTAAGGCTGCCACTGTGGGGAAAAAACAGTCCTGGAGTTCAGCCACCAGCTGTAGATTTCACCGAGAGGTCCACGCTCGGTTTTCCTCTCTTCTGTGGGCTTTCTGCCAAGTTGCACATCTCCCTGTACCTCTGCCTGCCCAGGTCTGGGACAAGGATCTTGTATTCTCCTACGACCCTGCGGGGGAAAATGCGTTACAGACCCCAGTGGCCTGTTACAATGGCAGGCAGTGCTGCTGGGTGCAATAAAAGCACGCCGTAGATGGGAGTCCAAAAATAAGCTGTACTCTCTCACTGAGACCGTCCTCATACCCGAGAGGGCTGTAACTGGGAAACAAGGAGCAAAGTGCTGCTGGGAGACAGCGACTATTCGAGCTTTGCTGCACTGATGCAGCAGAAAGGTACTGATGACTCTGGGACACAGGAAGGTGGTTAAACTGGGGAGGGCTGGGAAAGCAGGGATAAACTTTATGTTTGTCTCTGCAAGGCAGAACAAAGCCATGAAGGGATGCAAAAGCAGTCCCAAGTCAGAGCGGTGCTTAGCAGCTGCACAGCCAATGGGCCGAGTGATGGGGAACGCATTGGAAGCGGAGACACATGCACATAAGAAAAAAAAAGACAGAAGATGCAAGAACTCTCACTTTTAACACCAGTTGAGTCAGGGAAGGGCAGGATCGAGAGACAACAAGCAGGGGCCAGCAACTGGTCTTACCACCTGCAGAGTCATGGGGGAATCACTCACCAGGGCTTCCTTGTCCAAGCTGTACAGTGTACACTCCCTTCGTCCTTTCCTAATGCTTTCAAAACCATTTAAGTATACCATAGATAAAACACAAAGTTCAGAATTATTACAGTCAGCCAGGCCAAAATCTACTGGATGGGTCAATGCTTCTCTGACATGCTTCTGATGAGGAACGTGAATGAGATCAGAAAAGTAAGTCACACCTAAGCCAGCAAGGACAGCGGTGCATCAGACCACCAAAGCATCGCATGGGCGATGGTACGTGGTATGAATCTGGACACACGGATGATTTTCAGGCGTGTTTTGGGTTTTTTTTTTTCACTTGGTATTGTCTCATTTGCATGTCCAGCAATGTCTTCTTAAATAATTAATCGCTGTCCTAATCTCTGACCATTTGCTGTGTAGTGCTGTGGGCCACCTCCGGTCTGCCCCATCCTCTCCTGGATCCTGCTCTCAGTGCTCATCCTTCCCACATGAACAGGCCACCAGGTGCCAGCATGCTCCAAAAACCAGAAGCCTTAAGTATGGCTCATGTCTACTCAGCAACAGAACCGAGGTTAGCTGGTTTTCCCGAGAGTTGCCCTGACATCCAGTTCTGACCAGCCACAGCAACACACTCTCGGGAAGACTCAGCCACCCTCTCATGTCTCTCAGCCAGGAATTCAGCACCTAGTAGGTATTAAATAATCATCAAAACAATCACGATTAAGGTTGGCAACTCACTCACTACTTGCAGTTACTTCTGAGGTGGGGGAAACACCGCACAGCCTGTATGCCTCAGCTGCATTACCCAGTATGTACCATTTACTGACACTGGTGTGAACAGCCACATACACGCACCTTGCACTAGCGAGTGCACTCAAGTAAGCTTTTATAACCAGAGACCTGCTGTCAGGCAACTCACACACGAGAGTGTCTTCAGAGAAAAGCTGACGCTTTTTTTGAAGCACACACAGGATTTTAACCGTGCCCACAGTTCCCAACTAGCACATCAAGACTTGCAAACTGAGACATTCAACCGCCAGTACAGACTTGGAATTCCAGCAATTGGGCACGTATGGGTGGTGTCCAAATTCACCAGGGGCAACCAACGTTACACTTTGGTTTCCCTCTCTTTGTTTAGCAGCTGGAAGAGTCCTTGCAAGGGGGCCCATGTCCCATAGCCATGGCTTGGGGTGAGGGATCAGCGCGGGATTGCTGCAGAGGAAGGAAATTGGGAAATCAAGAAGGAAATGGCTGGGCCAGATAAAATCCCCAGTCTCCTTCTTGTTAAACAGGACGTTTCTGGTTCAGGAACAAATGGATGAGAATCCACTCCATGGCTAACCCAGAGGAGGCAGAAAAGCCTGAAATAAAGTCCCTTTGACTTCAGCTCTGTCTCTCTGACAGCCTGACTCAGTCACGGACAGAGCAGATAACAGGCAACCATTCATCCCCTCGACCAATACATACAGGCAAGAATTTCCCTTTTTAAAGAGATTTAATGATAGAGCTTTAGAAACTGCTTAAAGGAGAGAGACTGAGAGTGAACACACAAGAGATGAGACCCAGTAGGTTGATACTAATATTTCCCGGAGGCAGACACTCCAATTTGCAGCATTGGAAGGACACAATTCAAAGAGTTGAGCATGTTCTTCAAGCAAAACATCGCCCAAGTGCAGAATTACAGCTGAGCACAGAGAACAGTTTTCCCACCAGTCTAGTCTAATGGACTATTGACTTTTTTTTTAATCCCACCCAGAAAAAGCCAACCCATGAGTGCTTGTCGTCCTGGGTACACTGAAAAAAAAGATGCAACTAACCAGCTGGCCAGGGATGTCAGCCAATTCTCTGTCCAGAAAGGATTATTTTCACATGTCTCCCTTTGAAAATTGAAGATGAGAACATATTCCATAAGGACAGGCAGTCAGAGCGCAAGCCTACAGGCGCTAAGGCACTCACCACCCATTCCTGCATCCCCTTGTGCCAGTGGGTCCTACCCAAACACGTGCCGTGCCTGAGACTGCTGCAAAGGGCTGGAGATACTGTGCCTTTTCTAAGGTGAAGCAGTTAGGAGGAGAGAAAAAGAAGTTTTCAGCTCTGCAGCTTCTTCTGTTCAGCTCCCTGCAATGCTTGCCTTCCTTTTTGGTACAGAATACTTCAGTAGCCTGGAGCTATTCTAGTTCATACTGGGCATTCGTAGCAGAAGCCCAACATCTCTCGCTATTTTTGCTCATGGCTACCTGAGCACGCAGCTCCTGCGCTACAGAGAAGCACCTTCTTAATGAAGCAGCTATGAGATCAATGTTGTATGACTTCCAAGAGCAAAACAGTTTACAATTAGCTGAAGGTCTGGTATTTGACAGTTTTTTATGGCTCTTTTACAACTGTTTGCAAATCTTTTCTTCCTTTAAATTATTCTGAAAAGTGTTAGGGGGAAGCCAAAAGTTATTTTGTGCAAGCATGTGTCTACTTGCACGAATCCAAGAGTCTCTTTTAATTTAAAAGCACCATTACAAACGCCTGTATTTACACGACAGTTGTTTATGTAATGCTTTAAAGAAAATCTAAATGGAGCGCAGAAGCCAATGCTAATGCAGAAGACAGTGGGAGTTAATGAACAGGGTCCTGGGGCAGTCCAGAAGATGGCAAGGCATAGTGCCTGGGCCATAAGGATTCAATAAAAAGGACGAATTTCTCAGAAAGAACTTTTGATGCAACTTCAGTGCATGCATAACCAACGATTTTTAGGCTCTCCTTCTCATCTGGATTCCTGTGATGTTCAGGACCACTGTTTGTGTATTAGCCCAGAATAAAAAAAACCAGCCCAAACACAGACTATGAGGACTCAATCCCCAAAAATCAGCCTTTCTCTTGAGATCTTGGGCTTTCTGATAAACGGAAGTAAATGCAGAAATAAAGCTCAAAAGCCACTTTTCAAGCAGGCCTTTTCTAAATCCACATCTCGCTTCCTTTCATTCAGACATGCAAACCTTTTAGTACTCCTGAATCCAAGTCACAAGTCCAGGTCAGACTTTCAACGTGGAGCAGCAGCCCAGATCTTGGCTCTCCACAGCATGGCACAGCCCCTCACCTTCGCCTCAGAGTATCACCTACTCCAAGTGAAAGTGCAAGAAAAAGCCTTCGCAGATAAAAAGGATGTTCTAGCCTTAGGCCTATCAGCATGGCACATGTCTAAAGAGAAAAACGAATCTGCATGATAGAGACTTGAAATGCAGGTGCCTGGGTGGAAACAAGAATTTCCAAAAGGATGCATATGTATGTTTAAAAAAAAAAAAAAAAAGAAAGAAAGAAAAAAAAAAGGAAAAAAGGAAAAAAGAAAGAAAGGCGCATTTGCAAGAGAACACAGGACAAAAAACAAAGCTACACCTGTAAGAAACATCTTTCTTTGCCAGATGCATTAAGAAGGTTATACCTTTATTTTAGACTCTAGCCAAAAAGATTAAAGCCATTTTCACCCTCACCCAAATCACCAAGGAGACCAAACCTTCTTCAGCTTTTAACTGCAGTGAAGTTAGCATCGAGGGAGGATTCAAGAGAACCATCTCCCAAGCTCCAGATCACTGTCACCGTTTCATAGCATCCTCCTTGCTGCTGATGCTCCCTTCTCCTGCTCCCATGCACCGCTGCCGGCAGCTCTCCACCTCCTCCTCAGCCAATATGCCACGCACAACTGTGGAAGCATCCTGCTGGACAAGATGGCCTGATCAATGCCATCTTTTCCTTGAAATTATACCTATGGTTTGGCAACACCGTATCCATAATCTAGACTGACAGCATGCAAGATCCTGCGTCTTCCAGGAGAAGCCGAGCTCCACCTCAGAAAGATGCCTCCAGCCATGGGGAACTCTACCAAGTTATGTACTTTTATGTAAGTTTGGGGTTTCTTAAACATCTGAAGGGGAAAAAAAAAAAAGAAAGAAAAAAAGAAGAGAAGAGAAATCAATCCAGTAATCCTTGTTGATTATACTGACAGTAATTACACTTGTGTTATGCCAACAGTATCTTCAGTCTTGAGAGTGCCAGTGCTTTGAGATAGCTTGACTGCCTCATGAAATGAAGCTGCAGGTTTTAGGCCACCAGAAAGAGGACAGTAGGAGCTGAAGGTGATTTGGGGATGCAGGACAAGCACATCAACTGGATACTGGTGCTGTCTCTAAAACCACTCTATTCCTAGCCGGAGCAGAAAGCATAGCCCCAGCTTTGCTCAAATGATTTTGTCTGTGAAAGCAGAGCAGTGAAGGTGCAAGGACACAGAGGACAAGATTACCGGCCACAACTCTGAGACAAGCTGAAGATGACAACACGCCACAACAATCAGATGAGGCTCCCATAGACTTGAGCATCATCAGGGCATTTTAGGCAGCTTCACCCACCTTTGCTGTGGTGACCCACCGCGTCTCCCCCGAGGCAGCCAGCCCCGCGGAGCCCATGAAGGTGCTGGGCAGCTGGGACCTGCCTGTGCCAGCCGTCACACGTGCCATCAGTGGGGGGATGGACATGTCCCCATGCCACCCAGACACTCTGCTCCTGCTTCTTCCAAGCTAAACAAACAGATAAGGACAACAAAAACCCCCAAAACCCACTTCTCTCTTTTGCAGCTAGGTGTTGGTAGATTTATTAAACTTAGAAAATCTTATTGTTTTCCCTAGATGAAGACTTCACATTTCACATCAGGAAAGATCTAGGTCTAGAGGGCTTGATCTGACTGACGCACTAAATACTACCAGCCTCTAGCCATTACATGAAATATGTCCAACTCCCTAAATACGTTAATACATATTTTACAATATATAAGGCCATTGTGTGGGAAGAGACAGAACAGTCACCGCACCACAGTTTGCTCAGCTGGATCCTGCCAGCTGTGGGATCACCAGTGAGCAACACATAAATTTAAGTCCTGTTCTGACATTGGTTCCTCCTGTTGCTTTTGGCGAGTTACTTAACACCCAGCATGTCCAAGTTTCTTTGCTTTATGTATATATACATATATCTATGTATACATACATATTGCAGAAATCGTATTTATTCAACCTCCTACAATGTTCAAGAAAGTAACGAGTTATGCTAAAGCATTTGAAAGTGAGGAGCTCTATCAGAGACCGAGATCAGGAGCTTGGAGAGAGCAAGCAGTGATTTCACATAAGCCTGCAGAGCTCTGGAGTGAACAACCATCCTCCCCCTTTGAAAATCAGGACCCTTTTGAGAGAGCTTAAAGACAGGGGTGAAAAATTACTTGAGATCTTTGGGGGAAGAAAAAAAAAATCTATATATATACGATCAGAAGACACCACAGCCAACCCAAAGCACTTATGGGCAAACCACTGATTTGCAATTCCAAACCACTTTTCCGCCTGAATCCTCCACTTACTATCTTATCTGATCTTCTCTCAGGGAATCCCCCGAAAGTCTCTGCTTCGAAAGGACCTCTCAAGTTCTACTCTGAGCACTTCTCAGGGCTGAAGGTTTCCGTTGTCTAGGGATGAGCGTAAAATCACGCAAACTAACAGCGTTTTTATGCATTCTCCTCTGTTTTGTTTGGGGTTTTTTGCACACTTATTGTACCACTTATTTTCTGGCAAGACTGTCCTTATGAGGTAACCAGGCTCTGCTCTCTTTGCCAAATAAAGGTTGCCATACCCAACACAGGCACAAACTTTCACTGGCCGGCCACATACAAACACTAAACTAAACTAGGTTTTAAGAAGGCACACATGCCACGATCTGTATCGACACCATAACAAATAAATGCTGCTTTACTGTTGTTCAAAAAAATGTTGTCAAGTTTGCAACCACTGACAATTCTGCTTGGTGGCACAAAACCAGGCGCATTCAGCTAGAATGGTACAAAAGCGCTGAAACACCACAGACCCCCTGCATCGCACCAGCAGAGCCCTCGCTCTGAGGCTGAGACTGGCTGAAGACATTGACTCTTTTTATTATCAAAATGCCCTATATCAGATGAACTCCGCACGTCACAAGCACTATGTAAACCCTCCAGCAGCCTTTTTACATGTCAACTTCTTTCCCAATCCCACTTTGTAGACAGAAGCACACAGACATGGAGGAAATGGCGTAACATCAGGTATGGAATAACCAAGTCCCAAACTTCCGACCACCAGCTTAAACTGGTAACTTTGCATTAATGTCTTTTGTCCAAAAATTTTATTTGCTGAAATGAGTAAGAAAAAAAATAAGAAGGTTCCTCCTCTCTCCCCTTTTCATTCTGTCTTATAGAAGGAAAAAAACTAAGAAAATACCTTTAATTTGGAAACAAAATCCTTTCAGCAAGCAATGTTCTGAGAAATACTGCATGGAAACACCTGTTTTAAGTGGGGAATTGTTAGGAGCCCAAAAAAGTATTGCAGAATAATGATGCTTTTTTGAACAATCAGTATAAGTCTGTTCCTGGCATTATTTTTGGAAATGGTATAGCTAATATGACAGCTATGATTTGGAGCCTTCAAAAGGCATAAGCTATTGGCATTTTAAATACATTACACACAAACACGCACGCACTCCTACACCCACACTAGCTCTGAAGATCTGTTCTGCTCGTGTCTGCCGGCTCTTCCGAGCGTGCCCCACAACACGTTGTTTCCTTCTCTCACCTCAGTTTTCTCCTGCCGGGGCTTTACATCCGAAGAGACCCGCATTACCATACTGCACAGCAGAAGGGATCCTCTGTGACTAAATGGACACAGTCAGGCCTTTCAATTAAACTATTACCCAAAAAGGTGTGGGTTGGTTATTACCAAAGACAGCATTTATTTAAAAAAATGGAAAGTACCATTAGAAACACCTAATATAACTCTTATTAACTTATTTGAATCTAGTCCTAAGCACATTGGGTTTGTAAGTGTCTGCTAACATAGCATTCTGTTTGCCTAATTAAGTTTTCAGTAGGGTAAGCTATAGTTCTTACGCTAATATAGGGAACGGAAAAAAAATCACATATAAACCAACGCTTAGCTTGATTTACCTTTATTGTATAAGAATTTGCTGCAGGCTTTTCAACAACTGCTAACTAATTTTCCATCAAAAAGGACAATTGCCGGACAAATTTCCAGCCCAGCCCAGCCTCTAAGTTATAAACCCTCCACACAATCCCTACGGCACTTCCAGGCCCTTTGGCTTCCCTCGGCACTTTTTCCCCTTCACAGTCCCTATTCTGAACCTTGAGCTTATTTCCCCAGTCGTGCCGGCAAGCAGCACCGCAACACTCTAGCTGGGGAACATCAAGAGGAGGAAAATTACCATTAGCCAAAAAAATTACTCTTAAGAGGCTTATAAGAAATCTCAGGGAATCAGCTCAGATCTCCATGACAAATAATTAGCAAAATAAAGATAAAATACTGAAGCATCTCAGCTTTCCGCTACATTCCAAAGCGGCTTATTTTCTCCCTCGGTTTTATTCCTGCTGCATTTAAAACGCTCGCTTGCAACTTCCAAAAAAAAAAAAAAAAAAAAAAAAAAAAAGGAGGGGGGGTGGGAAGCAAGGATGGAATGCTTTGCCCAAAAAGCCAGATCTGTGCCCACCGAGTCCCTGCACCCAACCCTGCTCCAGGCAGGGCCCCCAGCCCGCGCCCCCCCAGGACCTGCTTAAGGGGCGAGCGCTCCTGGAACAGGCCCAAGACTTTTTAAGCTGTATTACGGCATTAATATAATTTACAAAATGGTTAAAAATCAGAATGTTTTTCCTTCTTGAAAAATAGCACACTTAATGCTTTTCATCTGGCACATAAAATTTACAATACCTCCAGGAACATTTTCTTTGGTTAAATCAACACTATTGGTACTTTTTTAGCCTTTAAGCGTATTACAGCCCCAGCTTTTTATGGGGTTTTTTTGGGTTGTTGTTTTCACCCATTGTAATAAACTTTTCAGAACCAGAAATGATCAACAATAAAAAGCATTCCCATGTCAAACAATTTTAACTACTGCTTTTAAAACAATAATAAAAAAAAAAGGAGGGAGGGTGATCGGCTTCAAACTCGACTTGTACGGTAACTATCTCGATGCAATTAATATAAAGCAATCGTCTGTAGAGCCAAACTTCAGTGCTATCCCCAAAATTGTTTCCATGCTGCTTCCATCAGGCGGCCGCAGCAGATGTTGGCTGTTAAAGGGCGCAGACGACACAGTTCATGACTTCTCGGCGGCGGCTGCGCGCCACATCTGCAGCCCATGAAGGCGAGCGCAGAAGTGTGGCAGACAGAAAGAAAAACGTCAGCCGGGGCCAAGCCAACCCTCTTCCGTACCGGGGCTAAAAATAGAGGGGGGGGGGGGGGGGGATGTTCGCCCCGCTGCTCCGGCGGGCCTGGCCGTGCTGCTGGAGGGAGAGCATCCGGGATGCGGGGAGTTCACGCCGAGGAAGGGAACGGCGGCGGCAGCCTCCGACTGCCGCTCCGCACTCGGCTCCTCATTAACTGGGCGGCGATCCAAGTTCATCTGGGCCCCAGAGAAAGGCAATGCTTGTGTTTAGACCGCACAATACTGACATAACATTAACAGATTTACATATGCAAAACTGTGAAGCAACAGGCATTCCCCCTCAATTGACCCACAGCTTGTAGTGGCTGCCGAGTTATTCCCTGCTTAGGCTCTGTAACCAAGTGGGCGTCATGCGACTACCATCTGGGTACCACTTATTTAAAGCTGGCAGTCTCTCTGTAATAGGCAAGCTGGCAATAAGCAGGAAGGGAATAAATTGCATCATTTAGTTAACATCCACTTGCTTTGCGGCTGTTAAAAACCCATGACTGAATAATAATTTGGTTATTTCTTTTGCCAGACAATGCTGTCAGCCAAATCGTACTACGCATGCTGCAAAACGTCAGCTTGCAAAATTTCCACTTTAAAAATAAAGAAATTCGCAGTATAATGTGAGCTAAGAAGTTTTTCTAATGCTAGCGACTCAAATGTGATCGAATTCTAAAAATAAACTTGCTCTACTGTAGTCACCAAATTCTGCTTGTCCCTAAAATCTTTGCCTTCATTTTGATCAGTCACCCACCCCGATCCGTTAAACTTGCCAAACACCACCGACCTGGCCCGTGAGGAGCAGAGGAACCAGGATCTGCTCACAGGAACGCTCGTTAGATCCAAACACATCTCCATTTCATGCTCCCCACTGCCCTTCTCATCCTTTGCCTTAATTTGTAGATTTTATCATTTCCTTCTGTCTAACGCAACTGCTTTCACACAAATCGGTATCAAAGAAAGTGGCTGAAACCCTAGACCACTGACATAGAGCTAGAACGTATCCTTTGTTAAAGAAAAAAAAAAAAACCAAAGAAAAAAAAGAGCTTTTGAAGTGGGTTTCTCTTTGGGGCTCTTTAGTTTGCAGAAAATTAAGTTACCAATAGTAATCAATTTCTTTTTGGTCCCAATTTGCTACAAATACCAACAGTCTGGCACACACGTATCTCAACATCCATCTCTCTTCAGGACTAAAGGAAAAGCAAGCGCTGAGTGTACCCTTTTATACTGCAAAGCTAACAATGGTTCGCATTATACAGTGGGAAAAGTCCGAAGTAACGTTTCCATCGAGATTAATGGCGGGGAAGAGCCAAGAGCAGAGTCCACGGGTACGAGTTTTCTCGACAGAGGCTACAGCGTCTATGTCTCTCACAAAACCAGGCTCGCTCCTCCCTCGTTACATTTCGAAGGGACGTCAGAGACTCTGAAGTGCAGAAACAATTTAAGACAACCGATAGTAAGTGGAAACTTGAGTTCATTAGTAACTCGCTTCCAGCATTGGCAATGCAGCCTCGGGGAGAGCCCGCCGGGGCAGAGTCAGGCTGCCGCACGCCTCGCACCTCTCTGCAGCAGGCCATCTGCGATGGTGCTGCCAGCATCCAACCCGAGTACGGTGCCGACAGACCATACAGATGGGCACGGAAACATCAGAGGCAAAGGGGAGACAACCGCCTTCCCCTCCTCATCCCCATCTTGTCTCTACCGCAGGTTTAGGGCGCTGGGGCAGAGCCCAAAGGGTAGAGGTGCCAACGTCCATGCTGTGCCACATCTCGACACGCCGCCGGTGGCAGGGCAGCCAGGTACGCCAGGGATGGTTTCAACACAGGTAGCCCCTTTAGTAATTCAGCAGTGACACAGGATCGACCGGGTGCAACGGGACCTACAGCACTCAACCTCAAAACGCTTCCTGAGACAACACACACGACAATCGTCCACTTAAAAAAAATAATCATTTGGAAATGGCCCTTTTTACAGGCTTCCACAGCACTGTGCTGCTCCTGCTGCTGCAGCCAGGATGATGAGCCGGCTCCAGGCAGGGGAACGCAGGACTCATGGCCACCCACAGCCCACCACAACATGAGACCGTCACCCTGGAACACAATAGGGCCATGGACGATCTTGCATCTTGCAGGCAGTAACAAAAATAAGATGGACGAAGAAAAGGGTTTTACATGGCGTGACCCTGTACCAACCTGACGAGACAGTGGTCAGATGAAGGGGGAGGAAAAAAAGGGAACAGAAACAGAGGGCAGAGAGAAAAATCTGTCAGAGGAAATGCGATGCCAGAAGCCGTTCCAGGACCCAGTGGCTGGATGCCAACTCAAAAGCCTCCAAAAAATAAGGCTACAGAGTCCCTGAAACCTTCCTGGTGAAAAAAAAAGCCTGAGCAGGCTGAGGTTTGTCAAGTCATACTTGTGCCTGCTCCACCACTCCCACCCAGCAGCTCTCAGCCTGAAACACTTCTCTGGAGAGGAGACCCAAGGCATCCAGTAACTTCGGCAAGTTATCCTTTGGGAAACATGCATCCCCTAAAGCATTCGTGTATCTCGGAGAGTGTTGGAAGAGCTTCATGGTACTGAGCCTTAGCACTTTTAATTGCATATACCATACCCAAGATCATCAACCCAGTAACGCTGTCACACATGTGGTACATTACTGCATGGTCAATCTCCCTAATTATTCTTGAGTTATTTTTTCCAGTAGATCTACAAAATTATCAGCATAAATCTCAAAACATTTACCAGTCAACAAACTCAGCACAACAGACATAAGCTTGGCCCTGACATGTAAAAAGACTGAGGAAAATGTATTTATTTGTAGCAAATGTCCTTTCCTATAACCGTCAAATAGATTACAACAGCATTTCTTCCCTCGCATTGCACCCTGGGATCCAGACATTTAACTAGCACACACTACAGCCCTGGATTAATCATAAATAGAATATATTTTTAAGTGCATTAATTATGTAACAGATGCTTCCAGGATTCCAATGGAGGTAATTTTTAAAATCCCAGTGTACAGTTTTATGAATCTGTGCAGTTTCAAGGTTGTTTTTAATTTGTGCTCAATACTACACTTACATAAAACCAAGAGGTAATCAACCACTAATTTATTATTTTTTTTATTTCAATGCAGACTGGAAGATGTACCCTACACTGTTAGCATCTGACACCCCAGCTGCCCATGGAGGTTCCTCCCGTTTCTCTGCCACAACGGTGCGTTTGGATAACGAGCTGTGTGAAACTCAAGATTTCTGTATTTGCCTTCTCCTAGTAATTTTTTCCTCCTCAGGCTAATTTCTGCCATTCTGAAATCTCAGCCTCTTCCTGCACATTCCCATTCACGTAACAGACGTATTCAGTGGCATAGGGTGCCTGTGGAGTGCCCAACAAGGACAGCGGGGCAAGAGGCAGGATGCTCAGGGTTGGATGCTTGGGGCCTCCGGAGAGCACTTCGTGCATCAATGGGCTACACCATGGACTAACTCTCATTGTGATGCAGCACGCCGGCACACTACACGGGTGGGCACTGCTCCGCAGCAGGGCTCCAGCCCACCGACCAAAGCCCCTCTAACCCAGACGCCCTGCGGTGTCTACACCTTCAGAGGTCAGGCTGCTGGCTTGCTTCGAAAAATGGAGTAAAGCTGAGTTCGCTCATAACAAGTGTTCTGCCATACTGGAGGAAAATGGAGGTTACCTCACTTACCTTGATGGTAACAAACACGGCATATCCAGGTGCAGGGAATACATGCAGATCCACAATATTTTCTTGCTAGCTATTTACCGGGAATTCACTGCTTGTACAGCCAGCTTCAGCTCCTAACAGCCACGGGCAGCTTCATCAACCACAACTAGGGCCTGCAGGGGTCTCCTGGCTATGGCACCGCAGCAACAGGCACTGGCGGGGGCACGGGTGCGATGGTGGAGGTCTCGGCAGCCCCTGGACGGCTGCACCAGAGCACGCTGGTGTAGGAGCACCACAGCCTCCATGTCTTGGATGAGAACTTTGCTTTTCTCTCCATCTTTGCACATCACATAATTCTTGGATCAAGTCATAGGTCTTCTCGCAGAGCTTCCTCTCTGCTTCTGTCTGTGATGCTTAATTCGTAATGACTTGGAGGGGCATCCTTCCAGGCACGCGCTGTGTGTGCAGCCGGCCAAGGGGGAGAGCCCATACCCTGGTAGCATTGGCTTGGGCTCTCCCTTCAACAAACCCTGCAACTGGTCTAAGAGAAGGACAAACATAGGAGCACGAAGAGCAATTAAGGCTCTAATCAGATACGGTGTTGACACACACGAACAAACAGCGAATAACCCTAACACGAGGTGAGCAATATTTAGGATTATGTATAATCACACATTCAGAATATGAAACCTCAGCAGTCGGTGAAGAGATGAGGAGAGGAGCGGTTCAGGACTGCAGCCCTGCTCACCCGCACGTCAGGCACCCCTGGGGAGACCTGGCAACTCAAGTCGGGCACAAACCAAGGAAGAAGAAAAGGTGGATAATAAGTATTTCATTCCTACAAAGTATTTTATTCTGACTGCTACTCCTTTCCAAAAAGAAAGGTAATAATTAAAAGTGAGGCTTAATGCTTTGATGCCTCGCTTCACAGACTGCACATTCAAATTCCTCAACAAGACAATGCAAAAATGGGTAGTTAATGGGGCCGTCAGCTGGAGAAGGCAGACGACTTTGTGCAACACCAGGGAGGCCCCAGGGCGGTGAAGGTCTGGGTCTCTTCCCCAGACACACCACCTCAGCCAGCCCCGTCCAGTGGGCACCGGCCCTTCCTCACGCTGCTGGTGCTTCTGCTGTTTCCAGTCTCCCTGAAATTATCCACTGAAGGAAAACACGTGGGGCACGGAGCAGCCTCACCACACCTCATGAGTAGACGCCGGTTACTCAGCAAGGCTGTCTTGCGGACAGGGATGCCCTGCAACGCCGCTCTGTGGTGCTAACCGCTCCCAAACCAGCCTCTCTGTCCCTTCCCACTGCCCATGGGGACAGCCACGCTCAGGGGCAGGATGATGGCCCCGCGCGGGCATGAAGACCAAACCAAGCACACAGTCTGGCCACACCGCCGGGCAGAGGGATCAGCTCCCTGCCAAACTGCAGCATGACTTCACCCCCATAACCCCCGTGACACGCCTGAATGCCGACACCGTTCCAGATTATCAGCAAGGTGGTAACGCTCGTGGGCTGTACCTGCTTGGTCCCTCCCGAGCAAGGCTCCCTCAGGGCTCCTCCAGTTTCACTTCCCGCTAACCTGCACCTGCACCCATTTCAGAAGCAATAAAAGCCCAAACCGTATTCAAAGCTTTGCCCAAACCCCCTGCCATGTAAGCCTCAGCGAGCCCCGTGCTAACGACCGCCAGTGCCCACAGCTGGGCTGGCAGGCGGCCCCGCCGCAGAGGGAGCCGGTGGCACTGCGCATGGCTGTCCCCGCGCCAGCGGCCACGCTCCCCGGCCACCCTCACACCACAACACACCCCACACACGTCTTGCACGACACCGAGTGAACAGAGGCTACGGCTCAGACCCTGTTTTGGTGTAAACCTGAGTGACGCTGCTGAGCTCTGGCCATCTATTTCCTTCTCGACTTCTGCTCTTTAACTCAAAAGTTAGCTATCAGGCCGGACAAAGCTTTATCAGAGTTTTATATGCAGCTGTATTTGCTTATCGTGCAGATAAGTATTATAAAAACAACAAAAAACAACAGCAGGTAGTAACTTGGGTATCTCTCAGTGTCTTTATCAAAAATATCCAGCCTCTGGGCCAGCTCATCCTCTACTGCTAACAGGGATGAAGAAAACACAAAGAAAACACAATTCCAGGCTTTTCAGGGCGTGCACGTTAATGACTTTACTACCTGGCACTAAGGGAGCACTGTTAAATTTAAGAATGAAAGGAAGATCCATACTTGCATTAGCTTTGGCGGGGTGGTCCCGTCAGCAGGCACTGCTGGGAGCATGTCCCAGGGCTGGGGCAACTCCCCTGCCCAGAGGGAGAGGAGCAGGTCCAGACACAAAGCCTCTGGCAGAAGCTTCACATTGCAGCAAAGCCAACCAAAAGGCCAGAGGTTTATCAAGGGGCTGGCCCTGACCCCCTCATCCCTCCTCTGATCTCCAAAGGATCACAGAATGGTTTGGGTGGGAAGGACTTAAAAAGACCATCTGGTCGAACACCCCTCTCACGGGCAGGGACACCTCCCACCAGCCCAGGCTGCTCCAAGCCCTGTCCAACCCGGCCTTGAACCCCTCCAGGGATGGGGCAGCCACAGCTTCTCTGGGCACCCTGGGCCAGGGGCTCACCACCCTCACAGCAAAGAATTTCTTCGTAATGTCTAATCTACAACTCCCCTCTTTCAGTTCAAAACCGTTACCCCTCATCCTATTGCCACACTCCCTGATCAAGAGCCTCTCCCCGTCTATGCTGTAGGAAAGTCCAATGAGGATGCTCTATTGGGCAGAAAACATTTTTTTCCCGGTTAAGTTAGTTTAGTGCTGGTCTAGCTTCCCGCATGGTCTCAGTCCCTGGTCAGGTGGATTCAGGTGAAGCGCGAGGGACACGACGGGAAGTGCCCAGGGACAAGCGGACAGATCTAAATCTACTGAGCTGCAACGTGAACCAAACCCTCATTCTACACAGCACCCAGCACGCTGTCAAACAGGCTGTGAAAGCAGCATCAGCCTTCAAAAAAACAAAGAAGATAACGGCTTTCCAAGGAAACAATTCTCACTTGATACATGTCATGAAGTTGTGAGCGCGCTTGAGTCACGGCACACGTGTGGACCATTGTAATGCACTTGCAGAGCAATGTGTCCTCCTCCTCAATCTGCTGAGAGCATCCACCAGGCAGAGGTTGACATGCGGAGGTGATTCAGTGCCGATGAACAGAAACATTAAGACACGTTGTTCTTAAAACGGGGGCTGTACCTGACACTACTTTTATTTACCCAGGAAAGTTTTCTGCTCTGTATGCCCCTCCCCTTCCAATTTACCCAGAGAAATACCAGTTGGAAACCTGAATTTAACCTTTTTTAACTGACAGGGCATTACGCATAATGTCTTCCACCCCCTCCTTGTGCTTATAGCATAGAGCAGGGAGGGAAAAAAAACAACCAAAGAAATGGAAAAGAAAAAATAATCTTCCCACCAGAATGTAAATATTTGTGCATAGTGAGAACAAAGTATTTCCATAAAGCTTTCAATAAAGGCTGACTGCAGGCCAAATTTCACCCTTAGACACAGGCACATAACTTTAGTTAAAGTTACTCAGAGCTGCCCAAGTTTATGCAGAGGCCGACTCAGGCATATTGCATTTGCGCAGAGAAGGACTGTGTGCTCAGGAGCCACGGCCAGGCTTCCAGCTCTTTCTCAAAAGCCAGACGAGATCTGCTTCAAATCAGCGAAGAACTTCGGAGATGAGTCAAACCTGCAGGATTTGCTGCAATACTCGCTGCAAAAGAGGATGTGAGAACTGGCAAGTACGCTGTGTTTACTCACTGTGCCATCTAATTCTGGAAACTGGAGCTGAGATTCGGCGTTTGAGCACGACTCTGAGGGGTGGTGGGAAGATCCTGGCCACGTTACAAAAAGCCACTCGTTGGGCAAAACTGGTGGTATCTGCTCAAACAGGGCCAGAGGCTGACACAGGCAGAGGTCCGGCAGCTGACAAGCAAAGCCTCCCTGAGGCAGACACCGTAGCGCATCTGCCTCCAGCCCAGGGGACCAGCCTCCGCAGGCAACCGCTCACAAGAGGAAAAGCGATGCTCTAAAAATCACGCACTGCTTCAGTTAATGACACAGATTTACACTGGGTGTTAGCCTGCTTCGCTAAAAAAAGCCAACCAGATTTTTTAATTTTTTTTTTCCTGGTGCAAACTGTCCTTTATAGAGACTATTAATAACCCTCTTACTTCAGTTTAAGCTATACTTCTCTTCCTTGTTCTCCCACTGACTTAAAAGATAACTTGCAAAACGAGATCTCATTTATCTGTATCTTTTGTCCTTATCCCTTTCCTCCTGTTACTGTCTGGACAGGCGGACTGTTTTCTAGGGGAAGCACCGCATGGAGAACACAGTGTAGATTTGCTGCAACATTCACATTTTTAAACAGAAAAGGAAAGAAGATACCCAGTGTACTAAACAGATCCCCTTTGATTCTGGTCTCACGCAATTTGTTCTGTGTTGCAAACTAATAACTTAGATAAAACACCCTGCTATAAACAGCCATCTCAAATAGCTGCAAAGATATTCCCCGCTATCAGAGACCAGTGAAGACAAACAGCAGCGGAGGGCGGCCGCCAGGAGATTACGCAGGACAAATGCATTTTTATTTTTCCCTTTAAATTACAAAAGATTATCATTTTACTCAGCAATGCCCCTTATTAAATTGAAACTCTCCAGAATTAAATACGTCCTATCTACTCAAAATGAAGTGTATTATTTATCACTAATATTTAATGACAAAAACCTGATAACTTTCTCCGATTATACCACTGATTTCCTCCAGTCATGCATCATTGGCTCTGCTGGTCATTAGCATTATCACAGTGCATAAACTCTGGCTTATGCAGCAAGTTTGATAACAGAGCCAGATGCATATAGCTACTATTTTTCAGTTTGTTCAGATTTACTAGTTTACCTCTCGATGAGCGTGCCTCTATCTAATGGCATCTATTATAATCCCTCGAAATCCTAGTTAATAAATTTCCATTTCCACACAAGACGCTTCTGCACAATCAGAATTCCCTGGCAAATATAAAGCACGCGTTGAAAAATGCTTCCCCTCCAACCATCCGAGGACCCTTTTCCGGAAAGAATATTCCAGCCAATCTGAAAAATAAGTAGGAAATACCTAGTCTTCTCCGACTGTTTAATACTAGGAGTATGCTGGATAAGCTTAAGATACTTTAATTTAATTCACAGGTAGTGTTGCATTTCAACTTTTATGAAACAGTATTTCTTGGGCGCTGTAGATACTGCTTTTCTAGCAGTGAAGAAAAAAAATAATCAGAACAATTATGCATGGTACGACATCAGCTAAAACACACCAAGCTGAGTTTCTCCCATTCTCAGTTAAATCCTGTAACTGAAACGACGGGCTAGAAAGGTTTCCTGAATAAGACCACCTTATACTGGCCTTCAGGAAGGTCAGGCGGGTTAGCCAGAGAATAACTTTAAACTACTTGTACAAACAATAATTATGCTGCATGCTTTTGACATTCCTCTTTCAAAGCCTTTTTAAGTATCAAGTAATTTATCACTGAAAAAATATATTTTCATGTTTCCAAATGTACAGCTCGGGAGCATTACAAATCTAATACACGTTGTGTGAACACCGATGCACAGGCATGTCATTTAAAACTAACAATTTCCTACAAGCTATTTCAGAGCCTCCTTCTCCCGGCACTCATTTAACTCCAAGCAGAACAGGATAGGGCCCCTGACACAACTCCCTGATTAAAACTGTTAACACATTATTACTATCGCAAAACTTACTGAGAAAAATCTCTCCTCTCGATCTGCTAAGGCAGATACAGGCTATGATGTTCTGTTCAAACATCCAGATAGATTCTTATTGTACGTTATACGCATGAATATTCAAAGACTTTATTCTCTGAGCCAAACTGATTTTTTAAAAATTTTTCTTTAACTCAGCTCCCATGACTTCAATAAAGGTATTTGGGGCTTAAGGCCACATAACCGAAGCAAAATCTGGCTGTCTCACATACTACACACGGAAACGCACCTATTTATGAAATTCACCCGAGGGGGAGGAATAGTTTACAGTACACTGATCAACAGCGCTTGCATGAGACCGTCTGAAGGAGCCCTATTTGAGAAGTAGAGCAGTTATGAAAGCAGAAAGTATCAATACTAACGCAATCGATGCCCCTGTATTATGCTATTTGCCGGGCAGAATTCGGATCACTCATAGAAAATTTCTGTTCAGGTATAGTTTCAGTATCACTAACTGCAATATTAGAAGTTGGGGCCATTATATGAGAAATGGCAGCAATTTGATGAGGTTAATGACAAATTCCACGTCCTCCATCAATGCAAAAAAGTGATCAAGCCCTGGAAGAAAGGCAGGAGCTCGGGAGCACAGGATGCAGAAGTGCTAACACAGGTGCTTCCCCAGCCCCTGCCCCGCTCACCGTCCGGGGGCTTCAATCTGATCCTTCAGAAATGAAACCGTGAAAAATATTGTCATTGTTCTCTTCTGCCCACCTGTTCCTCCATCTGCACCTGCACCCTCTCCAAAACCTACTTTTGACCTTACTGAGCATCAGCCAACGTCAAGAGCCTCGCTGGCTGCATCCTTCCCCTGCCCAATCCGGCTTCAACGCCCTCCCAACAGCCCAACGCCAGGAGCCGCTCCGTGATGCCCCGCGGCCCCCTGCACTGCTACCGCTTTTACGGGGATTTCTGCCCCAGGAGGAAAGAAAGATCTACACCACCAATTTTAATGGAATTTTTCTTTCCAAGGCAAGTACAGAACATGGGAACTGGGCTGGATGAGCTAAGCGAGCTGCCTGACTGGCTAACAGAAATTTGTCATGAGGTTCACAGAAGATAGAGTTCATGACTCACTGTCAGCAAGCTTACTATTACAACATAAAAGCTATTATTAAAAAAAAAACACAAAAAAGCCCCGCGAGCACCAAGAGGAACGCTTCAAGAAGGTTTTAACTTCTTAATCCCAAACTGACTACTCCTGAAAGCAAGCTTGCAACAGGCCCAGCTGACAAAAGGCATAAAAGACAACCTTGCAATCGAAAGACTATTAGAATAGCACATTTTAGTTGAAAGAAAAAAAAACCCAAAACCTATTTCTGCTCCCTTCGCATTCCCAGAAGTTTCTTGGGAAGAGGTGTCCCACTTACGCTCATCTCGCAGCTCTCCGGTAGCAGAAAGAGAAGTATCAACTTCGTATTCCCTGTGTGACACTAGGAAGATGCTGTTTAAAACTGACACTGGTTCCTAAAGAAATATCAGTTAATTACTTAATCCTTCTTAATGGAATGATTAACATCCTTTCAACAAACAAGGCTGCGATGATTTAACGTTTTACTGCATGTTTCATTACAGAACTGGTAAAATTAATACCGCTCCCCTCTCGTCTGCTGCGACCACTCATTTCTTTATAATCAGTTACATTTTTCACTTCTGCAGAGCAGCCGCTGCACCCAGCTGAGAAAAGGACTCAAATACACAAAAATCTGCATCGTTGTTTTTCTGCCGTGAAGCCAAGGACCAACCACCGGACAGGAACTGACTTTCCATCAGAAATGCAGGTGGTCACAGCACCAGGGGGAAAAAAAATTAAAAAAAAAAAATTAAAAAAAATCAAGGTACGAGGCAGCAAGGAGCCTGGAACAACTTCATCAGCATCCCGGGGCCACCGTGCCGCTGGGGAAGAGGGGCAGCCACTTCAAAGGGAACCGGGGAGGGATGTTTGAATCCCAGCTCAGACAGCTCCTGAATCCCTGAGAAGCCCCGGCCGCCTTTTTTGGCAAGAACAAAAGTCCTTTCAGGGCTCCACCGCTCGCTGCAATCAAACCCAGGCTCAGACATTAATTCTGCGGGCAAGTGTTTTGCAGGAAGGGGAATTTGGCATCGATTTTTGTGATCAGATGTTTAGCGGCTGCTCTGAACACACCGGCAAACCCCCCTCACCATTTTATCTTCCTTTATCACAGGCTTTTTAATAGAGACATGACATTCTGCTTACTGCTGGGCTCTCTCTATTTATCTCGCTCTTAACAACACTTCGGCATCATCGGCTCCGCTATCTAAATCAGCAATAGTGCATGTCCGGTCACATAAAACGGGAGAGGGTTTCCCAAGATGCCTTGGGAAATCCGACTACTCCGGTTTACTGATGTGTTAATATGCCCGATCTACTAATTAATGAACAAACAGCTAAGGCTAGGAGCTGGGGGAGGGACACCAACACGAAGACTGCAGAGAGCCCAAGGAAAGACACTTGACCCTAATTGTTAGCAACAAGATGACAAGACTGATCGGGAAGTACAGCTAAAACTTGGATCCAACATGAAAGGAAATGTCTGGAGAAGAGGGGAAAACTTAACGATGCCGTTAGAGGCTCCAGCCAACCTGCCGAACTGTGCCACCTTCTGTCGAGCTGTCGGTGCTCAGCACCCAGCTGGAGCTCCCCAGCACCCACAGCACCGCGCTCCCACCCCATCCTTCTCACCATGCCCAAATCCTCACCCTCCTGCTGCGATCCTGCGGCACCAGGGACATACACCCCAGCCCCAGAGAGCCGTGAGTCTGCCCCGAGCCATGCCCAGGTGATGAGAAAGCACCTTCATCCTGCACCTTCCCAGCAAGACTGCCTGCCTTTGGCCGCGTCCCAAATCCCAGCCGGGTGGGTTTTAAGAAGGACCAAAGTTCGGCTGAAGTTTCAGCTAGACCCCATTTTACCCAAGGCAAAACATTCCTCGTCTTGAAAGGACCCTGGACCACATCCCACAACGGAGATGCTCTGCGGATGCACCATCGAGAACGGTCCTGCACAGCAAGTGCACGCACTGGGCAACGCTTCCATATATGTGTCAAAAATTAGGAAAAAAAAGGTCGTAAGTGCTTTCTACCTGAAAAATCCATTAAATCCACAGTCACACCAGTACAAGAGCCCCTGTGACACCGTCCTCTGTGCTAGACACCCAGAAGAAAGTTGGGTCAGGGAGCGCACATCCAGTGCTGCCACGCTGCAAGTGCCACCCGCCGTTATCCCGCTGCATGAGGAGCCCCAACGAACGGCAGCGCGAAACCAACACACTGAGGAAATAGGCACTTCTAATAAAAACACAACAGTGACAAGTACTGTGCAGGGAGAGCGATTAGCAGTAAACAACACACCGGAGAATCATCCGAATAAAACATTCTGGGTATTTATTTGTGTTGCTTTCCGAGACCATCGCAACTGAACGGGAAACTGGGAGGGAAAAAGCCTGCAATTAGTTGCAGAATAGCACTGCCAGAAACACTGTAGCCTATCGGATATATGTAAATATTTTACGATATGGGTTCCATTTCAGTAGATCTGTCAAGATATTTACAGGGCTTGACAGTATTTCTGTCTTTAATTAAATTTTCACACACATACTTTAATGCAATTTAAATAGATTATTAGTTGTCAGAATATAGTATAAATTTTGTTTACGATTTAGTTACTTTAAGTACTCACATCGAGGAAACTCATTTAACCCCCTGACTGAGTAGCATTAAGTGTTGAGATGAGACTTCTAAAGAGCTTCCACTGCCCTTTGCACTCTCGCAATAATCTTAAATTACTACAACTTAATTACGATTTCAAGGCACTAAAATGGAGATATCTTAAAAACAGGACAGGGAGGGTCAACGCGAGGAGAAAAATTATTTAGTCCTCCTCAGGTACCAGATGCTTCTTGGAGAGGAACTGGTTTTGCCCTTGCTCTTCTCTTTGCTTGTTTTCCATAGAATACTATCTTCATTTTCAGGATGGCGCTGAACAAAAAGTTATCAAGACTATTCTGGATACTTGCCACGCACAAACAGCCATTATACATCAGCCTGTTCGCCTGCATGCATGGGAGAGAGCGGTGCCAGGAGAACGGAAAGACAAAACCCTAGAGCGTATTTGCAGAGACGACTGCGCGCGAACAGAGCCAGCAGCTTCTCTGACTTGGTAGCTCCAATGCTGAAGTAAGAAAAAAAGAGCACATGTTAAAACACTCCAGACATCCCAACCAACAAATATCTGATCTCCTGAAAATAGAGCAGCTGGTTCCTCTACAGCCCAAAATACAGTTGTTTGGGGTTTTTTTTAAAATTAAAAGGCTACACAGTTCTTACAATTAAGTTCTTCCTCTAATGACTGCATGATTTATTCCCTCCAACTTTTTTTCCCCTCTATATACACTGGCATCACCTTGTTACCTACGGTAGCGGCAATTCCCAACGCACCGGGAGCTGCAGGAATCCGATGGCAGAGGAGTTGGTGGGAGCAGCAAGCTGCGAGCAGCGCTTCTGTCAGCCCAAAAGCAAGCGCTTCAAGCAACCACGAGATTTTCCATTCCTTATTGCAACGAGACATTTTTGCAAGGACTTGGCCAACGCAAAACCAGACTCGCGATGTAAAAACCCCTGTGCTTTAGCACGGCCGAGCACTTACGCGTGTCCTCAGCGGCATGAAGTCAGGGACTGCGAGCCCGGCCGTACCTTTCTAAGCATTTCAGTGAAGTTTGGGTGCCAGGAACCTCTAAGAACGGTCGCAAAGACGCTGCTGATCCCTAGTGTGCAACGTTTATAAATTCCACTTAGCAAAGGCTTTCTGGCTCCTATCTCTGCTGAACCGCTCGCCGGGTGTGAAAACATGCTAGCACACGTAAGGGGGAGGAAAAAAAAAAAAAAAAGGAAAAGTTTCAGTGATTTGAGTTAGTGACACAGACCAAAAGCCAAACCCCAAGGCAGCGACACCGGCAGAAGCCCCGGTTGATGCCAGCGTGCTCTGGATCGGGCCCTGCGCAGCCAGGGCGGCTGGCTGTCCCCTGAGCCCGCCTTTGGGGACACGGGGACCCTGCCATAGCCAGCAGCCGGCGGGCTGTATTTTCAGAGCCACTCGTGCCCCCTGCTCTCTGCCTCCAGCTGCCAGCCCCTTCCCACCCTGACTCGCAGGGAAAAGCCCCAGGAAGCAACTTGATAGCAAGGCTCATCTGAGGAATAATTACAACGCGCTATTTAATTCACACGTAAGCTTCAATACCAAAGGCAAACAAGGTGCTTGTGCAGCCGAGCTGCCCGAGTACTGCAGGGCCCGATCCTGCTCCCACCGAGGTGGGAATCCCCTGGGAAAGCTCCCTCCCGGGGCACCGTGTCCGTGCAGGGATCCAGAGCTGGGCTGGATGCGCTCCCAAAAGGCAGGAAAGGCCTGAACAAACGCTGCCCTTTGGAAGAGAAATCCAGCTACCTGGGAAGACCTCACTGCGTCTTCTCCAGCCCTGCCTCTGCTGCATAAAAATATTTCAGCTCGGTGCCTTGAAGTTGCAATTAAACTGTAGTAATTTAAGATTATCACAAGAGCAAAGGGCAGCAGCAGCTCTTCAGCAGACTCCTCTCACCACTTAATGCTACTCAGTCTGGGGGTTAAACGAGCTTCTTTAGTATAAGTACCTTAAAGCAAGTGAATCGTAAACAAAATTTATACTATTTTCTGACAGCGTATAATCTATTTAAATTTATTAAAGCTTCTCGGAGAAAATTTAAGATGACAGAAGTATCATTACGCCCTATAAATAACTGGACAGCCTTGCAGAAATAACTGTATTTTACATACATATCCTACATATGTGTGCGCATGTTATACCATTCGATATACAAATACATGCTCAACAGATATTTCACAAAAGGAATTACGTTTCCCGGTTCAACATAAATGACCACAAGCAGTACAAGCACTAAATGCTAAGCTGCATTCCATAAATTTGCCTTTTTACTACCAGCCTTTTTCCTAATTCTTTTACAATGCTGCGAAACAAGGAATAATTCCAGAGCTCCCCACGTTTACAGTATATCATATCACGGACGATAATGCAAATTTTAGCTCTTAAAAAAAGGTGATGCACTCCAAGAAAAAAGCATATTGCAGCATATGCTGCGCAATAATGCCCAATGCATAATTCCCTGCTCAACTTTCCTGCCCCTTCGCTCACCAGTACAAAAACTAGCTGCATTAGGATTACCGGTGGAACTGATTTAGGCAGAAAATGTTTATAGATGTTTAAAAACATTACACATTACCCAAAATGGCTTAATAGCATACATGTGCATGTTTAACACACATACTTTTTATTGTCTAATTAAAGCATATACCATAAAAATGTACAGGCTTTATAAGTTATGCAGGATGGTTATGAAACCTTACCTTATAAAAAGTATAAAGTACTTATTGTGTGATCTGCACTGCTAATTAAAGAAATACTTATGCAAAAAGGTTTTGGATTTCTTAATTCTTCAGTAGATGTGCACTTGGTCTGCCTCCTGATTAATATACATTAGGGTAACAGCCTTTCCCTCAGATATTTTTTTTTTTAAATAGGGATTGCCATTGTTTTGGAATACTTGAAAAAAAAAAAAAAAGAACGAGGGGGCATATTTGTAAAGTTTGCAGTGAAGTGTTTGAATACAAACATGAAAGTGTCAAGCAGCAAAAATAACCTAACTCCCAGCGGTTAAGTTTGAGTAATACTTAAACACTAAACGTTTATCGAACTAAAATCAAGTATCGGTCAACAATCTTTGCTACTATTTCCCCTAAAAAGCTACACAGTAACAGAATCTGCCTAATACAGCCACAAAGACAAGTTACACACAATTTTGCAACAATCTTGGCATATCAAAAATAAGGTGCCAGCCTGACTGGTTGGTAACACCTTTGAAGGAAAGATATCACAAGTTTTCTAAACTCTAGGAACGCAGTCATACAACGTACAATGCTTAATCACAACCAAACTCCTCTATTATACATCAGCACAGCACTAACACACAGAGAAGAAAAAGAAAATAAATCCATGTTTCCTTACAATTCAGAGATCCAGAAATAAAAGCTGAATTCCACTGAACTTTTACGGTTTTCAGCATTACACTACTGAAATGCCTTCTTCTCTGCAGCTGTAGACAGCATAAATAAAATCAAATCCTAAGTCTCTCTGAAAGTGTACACAACACACTCCAAACCACTATCACTCAAAAAATAAAAAAAAAGAGAAAAAACACAAACCAAACCCAAATCCCAGCCCATGCACAAAAAACTGACTCTGCAAGCAAAATCGTAAGCAACAGAGAGCCTTGTTTGAAATAGTAGTTATTTTTCTCAAAGTTATCCTTTGGTTTCACAACAAAGATCAGCATTTGTAATGGTCCATTTCTGCATAAGTGAACATATAGCCTCGCTGCCTGATCGAATAGTCCAGAGCCCTCCGTGAGGCAGCTCCTGACAACAGCCCAGCAGCAGCTTTGTTTGATCTCTCCTGCCTTCCTTAATCTGGGTTGTCAAGGTTCACTTGTTGGAGGCTGTTTACTTTACTTTTTCCAGAAAAAAAAAAAAAAAAGTGATTTTTTTTTTTCTGTCTCTCATACAATGACTAATCCAAAGACTAAGGGGGAAGAATGCTGCCAATGCAAGATGTTAAAGCTACAATACCTTTTTTTGCAATGAGATTTTAGCCGACACCTTTTGAATGGTAACTAGTGAAGAGCTTCCTCCCCCAGTGCCCTGCTCCATTCAATATGGTTGTGAGACAGTTCAAATAAAATGTGCAGGGGAAAAGATTCAGAGGAGAGAAATTGAAACCAGTAGCCCTGATTTCCCCTTCTTCCCCCAAACCTAGTTGCAAAGATGCACGGTACCTCCTTGCCTACGCTTGCTTCTCTGAGAACTTGAATTATTTCAGGCTCTCTCAAACTTACAAAAAGTGGGAGCTTCTCAGCAGTAACAGAAACTGTAAAAATAATACTAAATCGAGTGGAATGCCTGTTTTCCCTCTGCCGAAACACTAAAGCAAACCGTGGACTGACAGCATGAGCAGCAAGTTTCTTCAACGATGTTCTTGAAACTTTGTCTAATTAAGAAGCTGTCATTAGTGCCATCAACATTTGGTCAAAGCAGGTAAAATGCGAGTTTAGAAAAACTATACGGAAAGGAAACGCAAGTTTAGAGAGTTGTTTTAATATTTATAACCATCCAGCACCCTAGAAATCAGCAGGCTACAGCGTGTAGACAACGCGCTACCAGCAGCGGAGATACATCACTCAAAGAACAGTTACTAAAAATGAAACCTTCAAACTTCTGAGCACAGAAGTTGGGCTCCGGCTTCTCCAGAGAAGCGGCTCAGAGCGCGCTCGCAGGGCTGGTACCCCGGGTGGGTACTGGGAGCCCTGAGCGCTGCGGCTGCCAGCCTTTGGGGGAAATCGGGGGGGGAAAGGAGAAAGGAAAAAAAAAATAATAAAAAAAAGAAGTAATCTCACTCGGCTCAGCTCACTCAAAGCAAAAAAACCACGCAATTAAAATCATTACAGCGAAGCGGCAGAAGGAGGACTCGCTGAAAGCGCGGCGCTCCGCAGCCAGCCCGGCGATGCTCTCCGCGCCGGGGCCGCCCGGTGATTATCAGTGGTGGGGAGGGGGCCGCCCCGCGCCCCGCGCAGCCCTACGCGCAGCCGGCCTGCAGCGCTTTTTTTTTTTTTCTCCCTCTCCTCTTT
>VXBO01007135.1:2256298-2278372 GCA_013400135.1 Rhinoptilus africanus
ACACTTGCGCGGGGGCGCAGCGGCGCGCACCGGCCGCTGAGCGGGAGTGACCGACCCGCGGGCCGGGCTGAGCGCGGGTCCCCATCCCGCTGGGGGCGCGGAGCGGCCCCGCGGAACGGCCGCGCCGTGCGGAGGGGCCGGCGGCGGGGAGAGCCGGAGCGGGGGCTCCCCCCGGTACCGGTAAGTTTAACCTCCCCGGCGGCTTAGCCCGGGTGAGGAGCAACCGGCGGCCCTGGGGGCTCGCTTGGATGCGCCGGACAGCGCGGAGGCTGCGCGGCCGCGGGTCCGAGCGGGCAGCATCTTGCGCTCCCCTGGGACGGCGGCGGCGACAGGAGCGGGGCCGGTGCGTCCCCGCGGGGCTGGAGCCCCCGCCGCAGGCCGGGGAGTTACCGAGCGGCCGACTTTGTTCGGGGAAAAACTCTTTTTTTTCTTCCGACCGCGGGGACCTGCGGGAGCCCGGTTTGCTTCCCCTGCTTTGGGGGGTTTTTTTGTTTTTTTTTTTTTAATCATTTTTTGGTGATGGCGTTTGGCATCCCCAGCACTGACACGCAGGGGCCGGAGCTGGTTCTTAGACACGGCCAGAAACGGGCAGTCAAGCGCTGCCGCGGAGAGATCCGCGCCCCGGCGGAGCCGCGCAGCGGGCCCGTCCCCCGCCCGCCCCGGCGGCTCCGGCGCGCAGGGCCGGGAGCGCGGCGACACCTCCCGGCAGAAGCCCTCCATCGGCGGCGGGGAGCCGCTCCGGCGGCAATTAACACCTTAAATTACAGTAATGGCAAGGTACTTATGCCTAATTCATTATATTTTAAATAATTAAGAGGGGGGAAATCGCTGCAAATAAATATTTGCGAGGATGGTGTTCGCGCCGTGCTCTCGGAGCGCTCCGCCGCCGGAGGGGCGAAGGCGGCACCGGGAACCGGGGGCTTGTGCCAGCCGGTCCCTCCCGGCCCGGGAGCCGCGGGTACCACCGGGATCTGTGCGCCCGGGAGGGACCACCGGGATCTGTGCGCCTGTGAGGGACCACCGGCTCTAAAACCCAAATACCGCCATCTGGAACTTCAGCCATTTCGATTTTTAAATTTTTTTTTGGTTCATCTGTTTTCTTCAGTAGGAAGAAAAGGGAGATGAACTTACTAAAACAGCCTATTTTTTTTTTTTAAACACTCCCCACCCTTAGCGTTCTAAAAAATATTTGTTTTACATTTCATCCTGGAATACACGTTGTTTATTGGAAACTTCTTCGTCTTCTGTTTTTAACTTTGCAAATCTAAACCAGTACATCAGCTCTGTAAAACATGATTAATTCCACAGACAATACCAGCGGTGGGACTTCTCCCTCCCCCTCCGCCAATGTAGCTGCTAATTGTACTTGAATTGTTTACTGCTGTATTGTTTTACAAGTGCCTGGAGAAAGATGCTTGATATTCCCACCACCAGCAGAACCATCCCAAGAGCAAATGCGTGGCAGAGTTTGGCAAGGATGTACACAGGCTACAACTACAGCTTGTTAGCTCAAAACAAAAAAAAATTATGAAGGTGATGACGCCTCTGTAATTATAGGTGTTGCTTGTTTTAAAGTTGGAATGTTTTCCAAGCTACTGTAATGCCACACCTCCGACGTCCCAGGAGCCAGGCCTTGGAGTCCTTTCCGCTTTAGTCACTGGTTTACGAGGCTTTGTGGAACACATCACCAGGCTGCACGGCTGGTTCCCGGACCACTCTGCGCTCCTGCGTAGGTGCCCAGCCCACGTGGCTACTCGGCTATTATCCTCCCTTTTACGTCAGGTGTGAAAAGTCAAGATTGTCTCCCCACAAAAAAAGTTGGTAGACGTACTAAAGAGAAATATATGTTGATTTCAGTCTCGTTTTATGATTTAATGGCTTTGTTTCAAGTCAGTCCAATGTTCTCATGGTGCTCAGTAGGAGAAGGGAGCCTGCTTTTACCCACGTACTGCGGCTCGCAGCAAAACCCATTCCAGGGAAGTCAGCGGTTCCTGCTCCCCGCGTTCCCTGGCTTTGTGCGTGGAGTTGGGGTGAGTCAGATCAGTCTGGCAACAGAACCCTTCAAAAAGGCAGAAGATGACCTCTGCCCATCGCGCACCATGCGAGGGGAGTAACACCAGACATGCCTTCTGCCCAGACAACTCTGAGGAGGGGAAGGGCTGACTTGGCAATGAGGGGGGCATTTTTAAAGGTATAAACATCCAGCTTAGGGCTGAGCCCAACGCTACTGCCAACGCTTGCACCGACTGGAGTGGAACCAAGAGCCATTCTCCTACTGGGGAAATCCCACAAAAAGATAAGGAAATCCCACAAAAAGATAAGAACAAGTTGACACACCCAAGGTCTCAAGTTGGCTTTTCTGACAAAAGGAGACTTTTAAGTCCTCCCAAATGAGGACTGTAACCAACCCTAGATAATTGTTAAAACTGTAGTTTCTAGTCTACACAAACTGGCATCCCAAACTCTGATGCCTGCTTTCCAAACACGTTCGCACCCCTTGTCTGCTTTTGTTATTAGACTTTCCCCGATTTCCCTGGTCACGGGGGATGCCGTGTCCTGGCCTGTACCGAGGGGACGAGCTGGAGCTGAACCAAGTCTCCCTGTGCCGGCACATGGTGCCCGGCAGGACAGGGATGCCCCGTAGCGAGCCCGAGGGCCGGTGCCGGGCTGGCCATGGCAGTGAGTGACACCAACTCCTTCCTGCGGCTCCCAAGGAAGAGAAATTGCTGTCCTGCCGCGGGGAGAGCAGGCTGGGGGCTGGCTTCACGCACAGCGCAGCACGAGTCAGGCACAAAATAAACTGCGTTTTGCTCGGCTGCGAGGCCAGGGAAGCACCGCTGCAGGCAGAGGTGCTCTGGATCTGCACTGGTAGTGCAGAGACGCGAGTTTCGGATTCACCCCAGATTCCTCATCGGACAGGAAAGGCTCCCCAAGGCCATACCCACACTAATCCTCTTCGCTGCTTGAGGTGTCCCCTCCAACTGCCGCTGTATCAGAAGCCACCCAGGGATAACTTTTCTACGGCACATTTCCATTTGTCCTGAGCCGCCAGCCAAGACGTATTTCCTCTTCCTGTGGGGGCAATGAGCAGCCATTGTATTTGCACCGGACTATGAATCTGCCTGAAATTTGGTAGAGATTCTTAAATGAATATTCATGGGAATTAATGTCATTTACTTCCTGTTGCTTCCTGAATATAATTACATGCGGTACATGAATTGGCAAACACCACAAGACACCCAATCCTGTTGAAAGTCTCCGACCAATTAACGGGGAACACCACAAGCTGGACACTCGGGCTGTACTGAAGATGCACAAAGCGCTACCAAGATGTGGCCTGACTCCAGGAGAGGAGCTGGGCTGGGGAGGAAGCTAATGGAAAGATGTACAGTGTGGGAAGCAAACAATGCCTTTAGAGATGGAAAATAGGATTAAAAAGCCACTTTAATACAAACTCTTCCCCAGGTATTTGTCTGCAGATAGGGACTACACTAATTGTTTGTTTTCTCTTGCAAAAGAGCTTTCATTTTTCCCCTTCTCACCCGTAGGAAAACATCTTTCAATGCCTCCGTTCCTGGCCTCTTTTGAGAGCCAGCATCTTTTGGAAGACCTTCAGCGCATCCTACAAATAAGAAGTGCCCAAGCCCAATCCTCCTTCCTCCCAGCAGCCCGCCTGCCGAAGTTCACGCTGTTCCTCCAATAATACAGCCGTAGTCAGCTCCGTGCTGAAGCAAAACCCATCCCCGGCATCAGTGCTACCAACCCCTGTCGTAACATAACAAGGACTCTTCCCAAAATATTTGGGCTTGCCCTGTCACAGTGAGAGGCGTTCAAGTTCAACGCTCTGTCAACAACGCCAGGTGTCTCCTCAACCTCCGGCGCCCGAGCCAAGAGGGAGAGCTCAGAAGCGCAGGAATAATCATTATTCACATTACTAAGACATAACGGAATGTTTAAACAGATAACGTAACAAAATCCCTCACAGCAAACAAAAAAAAACCCCAAACCCTGTTTATTATTTATCCCAGTCAGATAGAAAATGAACTCAATCTCCTGGAAAGCAAAAGCAAGGCTCCTTTTTTTAATTTTTTTTTTTTTTTTTGCAACTGATAGCTCCAAAAAAAATATTCTATTGTGCCGGCTGTGCCCCCTCGAAGGGGTTGATATTTGCTGTGGCACTCAATAAACCAACTGGCAAATTTTGGGGGTGAAAAAAAAGAAAAAAAAAAAAGGTGACTCAAAGCCAAACATAAATGCCGAAGAAAAAGAAAACCAACTGGTGAAACCAAAAATCCAAGAACAATTTCATTTTGAGTCAATCTGAAGATTTCATTTCAATTTTGATTTTTTGGGGGAATAAGAAAAAGAGACACACACACCCCCTTGCTTGAAAATAAAATTAAAGGACATTTTGAACACAAAGTAGTTTCAAAATGAAAAATCAAAGTGTTTCATGTCAGAAGTGTCAAAACTAACAGCTTCAGCATTTGTCAGAGCTTTTTTGAGTTTTTATAAATGACAAGTTTGGCATGTGTGCACAAACCGTTTTGGTGCTGCTGAATCTGCATTTTTGCATGCAAAAAAAAAAAATTAAAAAAAAAAATAGGCGAAGTTTTCCCTGCAGAAGCCCCGTTTGCCGTTCCCTTTGTGTGGGGCCAGCAGCGCTCGCCCCGACGGAGCCTCGTGGCCACCCGTCAGCTCCTTTTTGGCTTATTAATATTTCAGCGTTGGGTTGGCAGGACGTGGCAGGGCTGGTCTCCCCCAGAACTAGTTCCCTGGTTAGCGGGGGGAGGCACAAAGGTTAGGAGAGACTGACTGCGCGGCCCCAGCTTGACGCGCTGCCGTGTGACAGGCTGCCAGGGACCTGTTCTAAGGTGACATTAGGTAATTTATTAGCCGGGTTCGTTATGGCCTTAACAGAGTTGCAGGCTAAGCTCCCTTTCATCGCCTTGCTGCCTTCCCAAAGCAAGGGTTTTCAGCTGTTTTCTCCCAAGAAGTTTGGGGAGCTCTCGGTCAGGTTTACACCTTACCTAGCAGGAGGGCAGGGGTGGAAATCAGGAGTATATAGCACCTGAAATATGGCATTTAATTTTAAATACTCTGAACTACATAAAATATAATAAAAATTTACCACGAAGCTTAGCAGGTGAATATATTCTTGCTACGAAACCAGCAGCCATCCGGATTTTGCGTGTCTGGTTCCAGCACAGCCGACTCTGCCGCAGGTTCGGGACACTGCCTGGTTCCCGGGGGAGGCAACAAATCAGATCCTCGCTGTAAGCGCCGGCGTCCTGCATTCCCTTCTGCAGATAACAGACACCTACCTACCTGCCTTTTGCTACCAGATTTCTGTAACGCTTTCTACATCTCTCCCATGACAGCACCGCTTCTTGCTGTATCTTGACAACTTCTAATTAACCCAGTCTCAGCGTATTTGAAGCTTCTTGTGGAAAACCAATGTACTTCTCTAGAGCGAGAGATCCAATTCCAAACACCGTCTCCTCCTCTGACTTCCAGGACAGCCTTTACTCCACAAGGGCTTCAAAACCCAGGCAATCAGTAGTCTCGTTCTGCTGGAGGTCAGACCAGCTCCTTCCCTACCCTTGAAGGCTCTATTGGAAGCAAGCAGCAGTGGAAACTGATTTCTTGCATCTTGTTGGTGCTTCTGGACCTGCTCGAACCCCTGCTGTGGAGCACACAGAGAAATCCCCGCAGGGACGTGCCATGCTTTCAGCTTCCAGTGGGATGACCAGTCCCATCTCAACGGGATGGTCTCCTCACTCCCTGCCCTGCTCTCCCCACGAGTTAAGCGATCCTTGCCCAGAGCTAGGCTGTGAAGGACATGCAGTAATTGCAACTTTTTCCCCCATGAAGGATTTTCTGTTGATGCCGTCTCAAAAGTGTACTGTGCTGCAATATTATTTCATCTTAATTTTTCCACTATTATGTCTCTTTTTTAATCCAAAAGTCCAACATCAACAAAGATTAAAGCTTTTGCTCTAGTTACATATCTATGAAAACAGCAGTCTCCTGTGTCTTGGGAGATAAACACTACCAGATGCTCTAGTAAACACCAGAAAGGGGAGAGAGGAAAAAAAGACAGCGGCCAGGAGAAGGAAAGGGCTGGAAGTAAGTTAGAAATAGCAGAAGATGAAACCAGAAAAGTAAATTCCTGGTGGTTCTTGCTGTGTGGCAGTGAAGAGGTTAAACCCCGTTACGCTGCCATCTCTAGACAGAACTGGATGTTATTGCATTGATAAAACCCCGGGTTGTGTTTTCCTTGTCCGTTTTGACCCGTGTCTGACGTTAGCATTGCAAATGATGTCTGCTGCCATTCAACCAGTCAAAGTGAGCGGACAGAAACAAGACAGAGAGCTTAGCAAGACGATACTAATGGAAGGGGTGGGGAAAAGTCTGATTTACATGTAATTAATTATTATTTATGTAAAAACCATATCACTGTGGTGGTTCTTGACATCATTTAAAGCCTCTTTTCAAAAGAGGAGTCTCCCTGTTAGCGCACTAATCTTTTCTGTGAACCATGATATGGCGGTAGCCGCGTTGGCCCATCACCACCACTTGCAGGGTCGACATCTGACTGCCCAAAAGAGCTAAGCGGAGTAATCCTGCCTCCTCCTAAACAGGTGACTCTGCATCGCCAGGGAATCTGGTGAGTCCTTTGGTGGGAGACTGTCAGACCTAAGGCCAATGTCATGCAGAAGACGACAGAGTTACACATAGAAGTTGAGAAGAAGTTTCAGGTGAAATAAATGGATTTTCTTCTGAACTTGTAAAATGATTAACTTATTTGATTTCAGCATCTGATCGCAAAATAATCACCTAGCCCAGCCCCAAGGTGGCTTGGCAATGTTGTTTGAGCCGCGCTCCAGCACAGACAAGAGCTCCCGCGGGAAGCCATCAATCTTCTTCCTGTACAAATGACACTGGTCCACAAAAACAAAGGGCACAGCTCCACCCCAGCTCTTTCCAAATTCAGCTGCCTCAGCCATAGCTCCAGTCCAGCTTCCAGACACCTCCCTGCCCACTAGTTTTCACAGGAGCTAGGTCAAACCTCAAGCGCATGGATTACATATGGCAGCATGACCCAATTTATTCGGGCTCTGCCGGACAAAATCTATAGGGTGGAAAACTTATTGGCAGTGTCTCACTGGTTCTCTCTAATTTGCCAAAGGAGCTGCTGGGCAAGAAACTCAGTTAACCTCAATGATGGTAGGGACAGATTAAAGGGAGCTGATCTCAAAAACAGGAAGGTCTCAAGCAACCTTCTTAATAAAGAAAAACAAACCACAGCACTAATTGGAGCAATTGGATGAGGTGGGAATTCCAGCTCGAGCCTGGGAGCGGAAGCAGAAGCGAATGGGACGGGCAGTGCTCATCGGAGGGAGGGATGTCACGTGCAGAGATGGTCCCATGCACCCATTGCGCTCTCTGCGCAGCCCAGGAGCCACGGGGGCGTCCCCAGCCCCGTCTCCCCCACCCTCCATCTCTCCCACACCCACCTCCACAGCGTTGCCTCTGCCAGTGCTGCCAGCTCACGGGGGCCACGCAGTGACCTTAGCTGGCCACTGAGACCTCAGCATCGTGCTGCCCAGCTTCTGGAGGACACGCGGAGCAAGCCCAGGTTTGCCTGCCATAGACCACGCAGACAACGCCAAGGGCACCGCAGGCAGAAGTCTCCCTGCGAGGCTCTCACCTCCTCTTCTGCTTTTAGGCAACAGCATCATATTTCACATTCTCCCATCCTTGCCTACTCATCAGCTGCTGGGAGCACCAAAGCATAGCAAATCTCCCCTTAAACATACAAGTTTGTCCCAGGCAAATAATTTCCAAACAGAAAAATACAGTATTTCATTCTGTCTTGCACACCCCAGCTGTGGGAGAGCTTTCATCCTGGGTGAAATGGCTTCTCCAGCCTTGCCCAGTTTGTGAATGAACTCTGATACCAGGCAGGGACCTGATATCCCAGTTGGGGAAAAAAATAAATAATAATCTCCTAATAGAGAATCATCTTCCCCTTTGTGTTATTGGAAGCTACTGTCATCCCCTTGAGACCGAGCGCACTCAGCTCACAGGCAGAGCACGCTTGGCACAAGGAAGTGTTTTCATCCCTGGGAGCAGGCCCAAGGAGGTCAGCCATCCTCTCCATTGCAGACTTTAAATGTTTTCCATTTTGGTTTTGGTATTTTTTGCCTACCTGACAATCAACACATTCAGTTTGTTTGGTTGTTTTTTTAATTTTTGACTTTTTTTTTTAAAGTCCCATTTACCGCAGGGACAAGTGGGCTGCTATCTCTGGATTCCAACCTTCAAACTTCGTAAAACTGAATGAGGTCAGTAGAGGGACTGTTTTTCCTAGTGAAATTAGCACAACCGTAGGGCAGAAGCATTATCAGAACTACCGAAAGCTTTCTTTATCTGGTGGGCCTAGAGACCAGATATTTTGCCGCAAATTCTTTGGCTCTCGGTGGTTCACAACCGCTCTCTGCCACCTTTGCACATCTAACGTCTGCAGAGCAAAGACAGTGTTTTGAATCTCAACAAAATTTCAGACTTTCAGGAGGGCTATTATTTCTGCTGTGGGTTTTTCAGAGAGAATAAATTATTTAAATGGGAAACCTCACACCCGAGAACCTTCTGGCTGTTTATTCCTACCCAGGGTAATCCTCTGGCTAACACGTTACAGCTTCCACCCCGATACTGTGAGAGTCGGAGGCACATTTCCATCAACCCTCTGCCTCGGTTAATCGCATCAAATAATTTGTTTATGAAGTTCAATTCTACAAAGCCCAACCTGGAAGCAAGTATTCATCCTCCCAGATACAAGCACTTCTGCTATAATTTCTTTTAAAGTCAAAGCTGATCTTTATCTACAAAAGGCCGCAGCAATAAGTATTTAGCATGTTTAGAAAACACGGCTCTTTCACCACACCTGCAGCCCGGCTGCCAACTTTCAGCCATGTGGACTCTCCAGGGCTCTGGGAGACTCCAGTGCAGTAAACAAAGTAGTTTTCCCTGGCTTCCCGTGTCCCAGGTACCTCTCCCAAATGTCTTTATGTACTCACGTCCTAAAGGTCTTCGCGCAGGTCCCGTTTCCGCAGCATTTCCAAGGGCTTGGGTTCAGCGGTGGGAGTTGATGGTAGTTGGGTTTTCCTCCACTTCCTCTAGGTCGTTCTGTTTTAATAACTTTGCAATAGATGCAGAAGATCCTTCACTGTTGAACAAGAATGGGGCCCGTTTCAGGAGTTACTCCTAAGATTGCCCCCCCACCACACTCCTTGGTGTAAGAGACAAATAAAATCCCATCCTTTTCAGGCTTCTGGGGGAAATTTGTTACAGCACCCAAACCTGCAGCTTTCTCCCATGAGCTGCTTCTATCTAGCGCAAGGTAATGTCCCGTAAGCCTCTCCCTTGGCATCCCCGGTGTTCATTTTGGTCATAGCGATGCCACTGAACAAACAAACTTCAAAGTAAAAAGCAATGCCAGAGCCAGGGAGACGTGCCTGAGGGTGAGAGAACTGGGTTAATAAAACTGACGGCATCACCCTGCTGCCAACAACCCCGTACTTTTTGTGCCTCCAATTTCCGCAGTTTCTTGGAATGGTCTCCTAAGACACCGTTTCATTTTGGAGATGAAAGGAACAGGCAAGGGTTAAACCGGAGCTGCCATCCCCCACCCCGAGTCTATTCACAGCAGAAGGAAATCTGTCTCTCTCCCACCCCTCAGCATCCTGTCTCTGCCGCCTTGGAAAATACACAAATCCCTTACAGCTTCCTGAGGGGCAGAGGCCTCAACCCACTCCCAGCCGCCTTCCACCCTGGCGAACCCTGTGGCATCCTGATGTCCCCATTGCAGAGCACCTTTTCCCGGGGGGCTTGATGCCCCATGCCACAGCAGCTCCCTCCCTCCCTCCCAGCCTGGCCAGAGGAGATGCTCCAGCAGCACCAGCTCAGCCTCCTGGGTGTTACCCCAGCAGCTGCGAGAACTCGACCTTGGATGCAGCAGATACCCCACAGTGAGCCAGGTTCTTCCTTGATCATGGGCTGAATTATTCCTAAATGTCTTTTTCCCCCTCTTCATCCCCCTGACCAGGTCTACCCCAATGGCTCCTTTTCCCTCTTCTCTCTGCAGTTGATGAGGACAGCCAGAAGGGCCTTGAAACTCCTCCCTCAAGGTTGCCCCAAGCTTGTCCAATGTGTTCCCCACTGAGTATCCAAGATTTTCCCCATCCCACTGATGGGGAAAATACATCCCACTGTAGCTCCAAGGAGCTGAGATGTACTCATGGCAATCAGCTACTGGAGATGGGGAACCCACAGCCAAGTTTCAATGTTAAACCAAGTCACCCAAGCTGTGGGAAGTCCCCCAGATGTCACACAGATGTTATTGCTTTCCCAACGTGGCCCTTGGGTACTGCCAAGCACGCCTGCATCTCCCCTGAGCAGAAAGGCCAGCTCCAGAGCAACAGGTCCTCACCCTCTTCCCCTTCAACAGGGCCAGAGAATGGACCAGCCATCCAGCTCCCCCTTGAGATACAGGGGATGGGTGCTATGAGGGGAAGCCAGCCCTTGGCACCCGAGGAGGCTCAGCATCACTCAAAGCACCCAGAAGGCATCCCACCCATCACAACCGCATGGCACGGCACAACCAGGAGATGCTCAATATCCGCACTGCAGCATCGCCTCCTGCCTGTGCCCATGCTGATAAACGTGGTTTGTGGCACGAAATGGTTGTGCTGCCTTTGGTCGACGAGCTGGAGCGCGTGGCTGTCAGCTCCAGGGGCTCCGAACCCCACGCCATATGTTACTCACATGGAGGTATGCCCCGAGAACGCTTTCAGAGGGCAGGTACGGCACACTTCGCATCCACGTGGGGAATCTGTACAGCCTAACTAGGGCACTGCGAATTCACACCCCGGCTCTCTGTGCTGTAACTTGTCCGCGGAGGCAAGCCCGGCATGGCTTCTTCCAACGCTCCTGGTCACGGGGGAGCGGCACGGAGAACTACAGCCTTGCCAAATCTAAACATTCAAAATCATGAGTCATAGTTTCCAAAAATTATCTAACTAGTATTAAAAAAAAAAAAAAGAGAGAAATGTAATGAATTCCTTTTTTTTCATTTTTCAGTTGATACCCAAAAGCTTCTTTACAGTTCTCGGTGCTAGAAACTCAAAGAAAAACAAACACATGACAGAAAGCAGAAGTAGCGATTTTCATGCATTCTCATGATTCCAGAAGCTGGAGCTTTAAGGAAAAAAAACCCCCAATAAACAACAAAAGGCTTATGATATAAGGATTATGATTTGGCTAGCAGCAGAAGTAAAACCTCATGATTTATGTGACAAACCTCAACTGAACAACACAGCTCAAAAACTTGGAAAAAGAAGGTGAAACATTCCAGCATCATTTTGGCTGCCAAAATAACAGAGACAATCGTGCAAAATTTTAACACAAGGAAAAAGAAAAACGTTAATGAGATTTGTTCCACTTTCGTGAACTCAAAGACAAACAGATGTTGACAAAAAGATGTTGCAAACAGTCCTTGCTGTTGTTCAGCCAAGCCCAACTTGCAGCGATGCGAATGCATCCCTCGTTCGTTATGTCATCCCCCTTCCTCTCGCTTTTCACGCGCTCACACAGAGCAGCCAGTGTCTGTGCATGCTGTGTGTCTTTTACCAACACAATGGCTTTAATTTCAATCTCTTGTACACCATGTTAACAGCCGCAGTTAATTATTCTTTTTTTTTTTTGCTGTAAGAGCACACCTGTACTGGGTGCTTGCCTAAGAGAAAGGGGCACAGACCCTCTTTCAAAGACACATGAAAAATCCCAGCTCTTTAGCAACACCTGCACTTTTTAATATGATTCTACAATTTGGACTACAAGTACTAAAGGGCTCAGCCGGCTCCTGTGTACTACCTTCTGTCCTCCTTTGGTACTGAAGCGACCCTTAATTTTATTTATTCTAGATTAGACCTGTAGGACCCAACCTAAATGATACTGAGATCCATGAGGCGCTCTCCTGGAAAAAGGCTTCAGAAATGGATCCCATGTCCAAATTGAAGATGACGCCAGCACTGGTTTCATTTCAAGGCAATCCAGATGTTCCGTAAAGTGATTAGGAAGTGGCGTGTATCAAATATAAGATACTCTGCGTTGAACTAATGCATTTATTTGCTCTGAATGGTTTTCCAGTTCAGGGCAGCACTTTGCCTGTCACAAGTAAAGTGCTTTGACAGAACACATGGACATTTCTGCTGCTTAAACTGAGCCAGCAAGCAGAATGGCCAGCAACTCCCAAGTCTCAAAAGAGTCCAAAGAAGTACTGTCTCTCTGATATATTTATTTCCTGGTCAACTAAATGCATGAGTTCAGGTCCCATTTGTCAGCATCCTGCATATCCACGGCCATTTGAAAGGAAGCAAATAAACATAACTGTGTTATCGTGGGGTCATTGAGTTTTCACCCTATTACTGGCTAGCAGGTGTCCAGAGTGTCACTAAAATCAAGTAGGAGGGTCCTTTGCTTTGAAGAACGGAGGTCAAGAGCTTGTCCTGGCTATCGGAGCTGCAGCACCTCTGCCCAGGCAGACTTGGCTTGTCCCCGCGCTGTCCCCAATCCCGGTGCCTGTGCTTGCAGGCACAGGGCTCTGGTACATAACCTGGCCCGGTTGTGTAACTGTGACAAGGTAGGCAAGACCTGTCCAGGGCTTGCAAGAGGTGGTAAAGCCTTGTCTCGAACTGCTGTAGGGTGCAAGTGCCTCCTGCCTCTCCCATAGGGACCTCTCTTGGTGGTCTATCATTCCTTTGAAGGAGGAGGAATGAGGATGAAGAACAGCTGAGAAAGCCAAGTGGGTGGATACCCTCATTTACTACCATATTTAGTAATCCAAGAGAAGGGGGAGCCCCCCTTTTCCTTCCTCCTTGGTGGAGAAACCTTCAGTGGATGTGTTGACTGTTGCCCCATCTGCCTTGGTTTTCTAGGGAGAGTTACAGAAACAATGTCCCCTGGCAATCACAAAAGCACTAAATCCAGAGGCAGCACATCCTCTGCTAATGGAAAACACTGTATCTCTATCCAGCTCCAGAAAGGCACCGGCCGCTCCATCCCATCCAAACACAGCATCCACAGACACGGGCAGGATCTTCTACACTGTCAGGGTCCCTTTTGACTTAGAGCCTCAGTCTCTTTCTCACTCTTGTTTCTCTTTGCATCTTCTACTTGCAAACAGGAGAGGACTCAGGCACATGGGAGGGAAAAAAAAAATCCAGATAAGAGAATGCAGCTGCGCTGTAATTTGTAGTTTCACAGTCCTCTGTGGATAAGCCCCAACACAATACATCCATTTGCCTGCAAATTGAGAATTGTGTTAAACCCACGGTAGTTCTGATGTAACAATATCTTCATGCTGAGAAACTCGAAGACTGCTGAGAAATACAGCACTTAAGCAGAACAAAAAGCAAATTCCCAGCAGCACCTTCCACCCCCATGTTTTTATTGAGTTTTAGTAGAAAAGAATTCAAAAATACAGAGGGCCTGCAGACCAGACTAAGCATTGTCTGCATTAATTTGGGGTATACATTACTCTCAGCTGATACTCAAATGGAAAATTAACCCAGCATTCCTCCATGGTTTGGGATTTTGCGAGCGAGCTTTGCAGACACATCTCTGCTCACCGGACCTCGTGCTCTTGATGATTTCCAGTGCCACGGGCACACGGGAAAGGAGGAACAGCCCTGGGTGAGCGTGTGTGTGTAAGTGCCCACGTTGACAAGACAGTCTCCCAGACGGAGAAGGAACATGCCGAACAATAGCAGCTCTGCACTCAGGAGAGCTCTTCTGGAAGGGGTAGTGGCAACGTGGCTTTTCACCATCTTGAGTGACAGCAGAATCTGACCAGCAAGACACCTGATGGCCACGCAAAAGCAAATATCAAAAGCTGATTCAAGGCACACTAAGGTTTTTCAGTAAAGCCTAAAGGAGCTGGAACCCCCATCTTCCTGCACATCAGGGGCTCTTGGACTCCTCAGTTTTTATCCTAAGCTTTTTCCTTAAGACAAAATGAAGTATCTCAGGTTATAAAGGTACTGTCCTCCCAGCTGCTCTAGTCCTGTTATCATGAGATCTTAATTCTCGAAATCTGTAACTTTATACTTGTCATTTCATTCTGTTACGTAGAATGCAAAAGAGAGCATTGCCTTTATATGAAGATTCATCAGTGGAACATGTTTACATTTGCTAGCTTCTTTCTGAGGGAAGCCAACTTTTTAGCGGCCACATGTAAATCCAAACACCTAAGGCCCTCCCTGGCACCAGAGGTTACAAACTTGAGCTGCTTCTCCCAACAGCCTCTAGGGTCAACAAACTCTTTCCGAAAGGGGCCCTAATAAGCAAAAGCTCCACCTGTGAATGGGAGGGAGGACACACAACTGTGGGAAGGTAACAGAGCATCAGAATGGCCCTGATGAGCTAAGCACATGCCGGGCACTCCATCCAGACACCTCCAGCAGCAATCCCACGTGCTTCACCATCCTGGAAGAACAAGCTCCCGTTCCTGGTACATGGCCCTCATGCCCATGGAGCAGATCTCCAGGGCCCTGCACCACCACCACAGTGCCCTCACCCCCCCAAGGAAAGGCTGACAGTCTTCTCCAGGAGCACCACCGCAACACCCAACCACCTGGGAAGTACCACCAAAAAACCCACCAAGTCTCACAACTGACCCCTGCAGGCTCCCCCCCAGGGCACACAGATCACTCCCGGCTCTACCAAAACTGCTTCTCTCCCAGTTTTTCATGGCAGCCCCCTCCCAGTAGCCAGTAACCCTCCCTGAGCAGAGCCCAAGGAGAAGACCTACCTCCCCACAGCAACACAGGAGCTTCCCTCTTGCCCATCGCTTCAGTCCAACCAGCCTTGATGCACAGCTGGCAGAAAGCTGAAATGCACGGGACCCCCTTCTCAGGGGCTGCATTTCCCTTCCAAACCCCACCCCAGGAAAGGGAGCTTGCCTTCCTCTTCGGCTCTTAAAGCCTTGGGGAGCTCTGGGAAAACAGCTTGTGCAGATGAAGCAGGTCAGGTTGTCTGCTCACAGGTGTAGGCGTTTTCCTCTCCTGAACAGGAGCTGGAGGCTGCAGAAACACTGAGTGAACCATCTCCCTGCTCTCCTTCCTCGGGTGGGATGGCTGCCAGAAACACAGGGACCTCAGCCCCAGGCTTTCTTGTCTGGAGTGACACCTTCCAGTTCAAGGAGTTGGACCCTTTAAGTTAGAGGAGTTTACATGAGGCAGACAGAGAGGGTGGCAAAATCAAGATTAAAGCAGGTCAAACACTGGATTTTCAAAAAAAAATAGTAAAAATAACATCAGATGCAAGTGATTGGCAAGAACGAACATGGGCATCCTCACTGGGGCAAGACCTGCAAGCTGTAGCAGATGAATATGGGCATTTCTATCAGGCATCGCTTTATATACACCCTGCAAAATCAAATCATTGGGTGGGAAATGGAAATCAAGAAGGAAAAAATATATATGTTTCTGATTATTCTACCCTAATGTTGTGTTCTGTCATTATGGCAGATTGCTTAATTGAGCTGCTGATTACTTTTCCTGAATTCTTCCTACAGCTGTAGCTTTTGCAGTGCCGTGGAAACACTAATTATCAGGAGGAATGTTGCCTTAAGTTTTGTTACAATATATACATGTAAAAAAAAAATAGAAATCCTCAGCATTTACTTACTTAGCCCTCCTCTCTTGTTTACTTAACCCCCCTCCCTCTCTGTTCATCTGTCCCTCCTGCAAAGCGTGCCCGGGCGAAGGTGGGGAGGTGGCAGGCAGACCTGTCCTGCGGCCGGCTAAAGGCAGCCGCAATCCCAGGCGGCAGCTGAGATCCGTCCTTTCCACCCCACCAAATTCACCTCGTAGAACCATCCGAACACACGTTCACCCTGGGACGGGCTAGTCTTCGCCTGCGTTTGCTGCTAGGGACTATCAATGTACTTGGCAATATGCAAAATAAGCTGCGGGTATAGGAACATCTGCACGATGCTGTAATCTTACCGCGCATTTAGGCTCCACATTCTTAATGATCCATCACGGGGAATGATTTGATGTTGTTTAACTCTTGTTTCGCTAAGCTGCGGCATGTGTTTTTCCTGCTTCTCCTCCAAGATATTCCTGCAATATATCCACTCACTAACAAGAAATGCTTCTTGCTTTGTGTAAATTCATGCTGGGACATTTTAATTTTTTTTTGGTTTCTTTGTCCTTAAGTGCTAAGTGCCGGTTCAGCCAACCTTCCTCTTCCTCCTCCTTCTCTTCACCGTCTCTCCCGCAGATGTAATGGGAAGAGTGCAGTTGCTCTTCACTCAGAAGCATGTATGGAGCCCTCGTAAAAGTTATTTTAGGAGGGGTCAGCGGGGTTCCTGGTCTTGAACTTCCATAAACCCACCCGTACGGTGCTGTTGGGAGTAGCAGCAAAGTTTGAGGGGGGATTAAGCAGCACATGGGCGCTGTTTGTAGGCTTTACCTCTCTCTGAAGTGACTGATCCGTTGACCCGATGTAGTACAGCACTTTTTCTCTTTCTCTTGCACGTTTAACCGTGGACTGAGCCCTCACTTCAGCTGTGACCTGGGGCCAGCCAGCTCTGTTTAATCAGCATTTTAAGCCTCCAGCACAGGAGGTTTTTGCTCTGGGTGCTTGAGGCTGCAGCGATTCCGTCAGCTCAGTTTGGGTTTGACTCCCCGGGAGCTCGCCCAGCCCACGCGCCCCGGCGCAGCCACCTCGCTTCCCAGGAAAGGAAACTCGGGTGGGATGAGAAACCTCCTCGGCCGCCCTCGCTGCCCCGACTCACGAGCGATGCCCGCGGGGCTGCCGCCCGTGGCTGTGAAAGTTCGGCGGCTCAGCCGCCCTCCCCCGGGCAGCCCTGCCTGCGCCCTGAGACGCCGGCACACGCTGGGTGTTTCGGTTCGCCGTCAGCACCGAAAAAGTCAAGACGAAGTAAATCAGAAGCAAGGCTGGGCTGAGCTGTTAAACAGAGTGAAACCGAAGGCGAGGAACACGGCTCGGCTCAGCTTAGCAACTGCAGTGGGCGAGAGGTGCCCAAAACTCACTGAAATGGAGTTTGACCATCCGAAAGCAGGGAAGGAAATCAGAAATCTGAGTACAGTCAAGGGCAGCTCATTAAATCCTTTTTATAAGCAAGAAGCCAACCTAGGGGCTTAGAGCAAGTGCTCGAGGAGCAGAGGCTCCGCACTGACGAGGCAAGGCTTTATGCATGTGCAAAAAATCCATTGTTTTCTTCCTGCATATGTTTTTCCCACTATATTGCTCCTGAAACCTTGCTAAAATGACTTGAACAAATAGTGCTGCACATCCGGACTTGTCCTTTCCAACTGAGACAATTCGGTAATTCTATGATTCTGTGACTTCAGGATGCATCACACCGACCAAAGCTGGCTGTACTGTGCGTGGAGGCAAAACCCTTGGCATCTCTTGGGCTTCCTACATGCTCTTAAAAGGACCAGACGGCACGTGTACAGCTGGTCCCGTGATGCTGGAGGCACCGGGCTTGCTTTGAGCCTGCCATGGAAGAGCTTGTGCATGCTTCGTGGGCGAGGTCAGTGTCTCTGGACATCTGGCAGCTCCCAACAGGCTGCCAGACATCGGGAAATCTTAGACAAACACACTAAAGCCTCCAAATCTGCTTGTACACAACTTTCAGGTGGAAAATGTCCTGGGAAACCTGCATGCATGGTAACCCTCCGCTCTGCAGCCTGCTCTGCTTTAACCACGGCTGAAACGCAACCAGCTCTGGGATGGGCTTGGACACCAGTGGGGCTGAGAACTGTGCTGGGCTGCGGTGGGAGCCAGCCGCCACGTGAGCTGAACGTTATGGACCGGCAAAGCATTGCTTTGTGATACAAACCCGCGCATCCCCCATGCCGTGCGCGTCTGGCTGTGCTGCTGGAGCAGAGCGAGGACAAGCCCACAGCAGCGCCTGGCATCAGGGCTGGAGCAGTCACTGCTAGTTAGAAACACTCCCGCTGAGCCCTGCTTCAGAGCTTGAGCTTGTCAGGGGCCTGGGTTTTTTGGAGAGCATCCCTGAAGAAGCTGCACAGCACCTCCGGGCCAAGCAGCACCCGAGGCATCCCTCTGCATCGCAGCTGGGGAAGAGGAGGTGCCCCAAGGCTTGGGGTTTTGTGGAGTCAAAATTAGGACCATCATCCCTCGACTCACTCCACGGTCAGGCTCACTAAGGTATTTAGGCACAAGAATCTCACTGAACAACTAAATCCCATTGATTTCAGTGGACCTCTGTTCACAGGGAGCAGTCACTACCCGAAAGAGCTTGCAGGTGAGCAGCGGGAATTTCAGATAGTACGGATTATTTAAAATCAACAGTACATACAGTATATTATTAAAAATCAACAGCAGACAAATGTCCTCGAGGAGAAAAGCCATTTTATCTGCCTGTTCCTAGTAAGTACAGGAAGATGTTTCATGGTCACCGTAAGTATTAGGATTGAATAATGTTTGGCTATATTAATCTGAAGCGCACAGCAGGGAATAAGGTAATTTTTCCATCCTTCTGATTATATGTAAAATTTTTATACGAGCTTTTTGTGGATTTGATTGCAGCAACTTGGGATTTTTCCCAATTTGCTCCTCTTCCAGGACAGTTTTTCTGTATCAGCTGCTAGCGAGCCCTGGTGGAACACATGCTATAAAATATTTGTTGCTTTAACATTTTAAACAGCCTAGAGAGGGGAGTCACGCTCTCCTGGCATGTTGTCTTGGAGGCCCTCCTTTAATACCTGCTGCAGCCAAGCAGCAAGGAGCGCGATGGTCCTACAGCACCGCGATGGCTCGCAGTGACACACACGCAAACATAAACCTGCACTTTCCTGCCCTGGCACCTTTCAGTTTGGTTATGCCGATGACGTGTTGGCTACGAATGGCCTCATCCCCCTTTAAATGGCAGCGCATGTAAGTCACTTTGTTACTTAAAGTCTGTATTTCTTTATTAGAGGAGATGCTGCAAGGTACTTGAAAATGATGTTGGCTGCTGTGAACCGCGGTGCCCGATCAATGGGGGACATGACAGTCAATTACCCTTCCACTTTCTGATTGTCCCCAGCAATCAGCCCGCATCAATACCTTCAATCTCGATTGATAGCAGATATCAAATCCAAAATGCTACGTTTCATTGTTTTGGAGTACTATCGCATTGTGTCCAGGTGGCCACCGCATTTATTTAAGCATTCATCTGGCCCAGTTTGGCCGGGCGACGTGCTGTGCAAGTGGTTTGTGTGTGTCCTGCCAGCAGGAGCGAGGGGAGCAGCACCATCACCTCTCACTGCCCCGGAGCATCGTCAGCGCAGAATGAGCTACCTGAGAGGGGCTGTGTTGGAAAATAAGGAAAAAAAAAAAAACCCCGAGAGTTTAGGCCACCGCAGCAGGGCAAAAGCATGAAATTCAGGAAGGAAACTCGGGCGCTGAAGCAAGGACGATGTTCCGTATGTGCTGCTCTGCGGCAGCACTGGGAGCGGGGCAGCCAGGGGACGGGCTGCAGTGGGGCTGCCCCAGCCCTTGCTGTTGATCCGGGTGGGTGGCTTCTCCGTCCCGTGCCACCCCTCGTGCCACCCGGATACCGCTCAGCAGTGACGGCCTCTCGGTGTGCGCCCGCGGGGTGCTCGGCTTCGAAGGAGGGAGCGTGGTGGAGGAGCAGGAGGTTGCGCCTGCCTTTGTTTCAGGAGACTTAGCAAAGCTTCCAAATATTTGAAGCAGCACCGTGCCAGGAGCTCTTTCAGAGTTTCCTTTAAAGATGCCAGTTCGCACAGGCTTTTGTAATTGAGAAGGATCCTTTACATTTGTAATGGTTTAAACAAAAAATCGTACACACGGATAGGGGCGCGATGAGCCGGGGCCCTGCTGTGGCGCGGCGGCAGGGACAGGACCGGCTGGGGCGGAAAAGGTCTGGAGCAGGACAGAGCTTCTCTGCGCTCCTGCTCTCCCATCCAAAAGCCTTGTGGGCTTTGATTTTGGTCTCCTCCCGCCCCCCCACATCTCAGCAACCACGGTCTGTGTGACATCTCCCAGCCATTGGCACCCATGGGTGCCTGGGCCCCCCACCATGCCAGACCTATCCTCCTGCTGGCCCTTCAACACCTTGGGCACTGGTATAAGCTCCTCCATGGGATGAGCACAGCGGCCAGAAATTCCCATGCCGACTTCTGGATGGCTGCAGCCAGGTACAGGCAGGGACCTCGGCTGTGAAGCCAAAGGTCTTTTTCATGGAGCAGTTGCTCCCTGCAGGTGAATCCCAGCCCCACGACTTGCCACCACCGCACTGCCAGCTCCCGCAGGCTTCGCTGCAGGTAACCGGCTTCTTTAAAGCGCTACGTCCTGGGGTCATGCACCCAAGGCTTCCCCTTAAAAACACTTGGGGAGAGGTGGTGAAAATAGGAGGGGTACCTGCTGCATCCTCGGAGTCGTGGCGAAAAAAGATGGAAAACATGAATTCAGAAGCTCAGGATGTAGACAGCAAAAAACTCGCTATCTTAAAAACAGTTTACTCTTGGGGCTGGGTTGTAACAAGTCTGAGCGGTGGGTCCCCTCACCCTCAGGTGACACCCTCCGCTCCCTGCAGCATCAGGAAGCCCCACCAGACATCTCAGGATGCACCGCGAGCCCAGGCCAGGACCAGGGCTGGATGCTTGTATGGAAAGGAAGGGGGAAACATTCAATTAATGCATTCACCAGAGGGGCTGAGCATGGTACAGCTCCAGCACGTCCTGGGGAGGACCAGGCTGTGTGATGCTGCTCCAGGCCGTACAAGTAGGAGGTACTCCTGATGCCCCTTCGGCTTCGCCCACCCCGCTCCTTAAAATCCCTAAATGAAAATATCCAAGGCAAGCAACCCCCCGGGGAGATTCAGACACCCCAAGGTGTTCCCTCCGCCCCTGCAGCCCCAGCTCCTGTCCTTGCAGCATCCTGCCCCGCTCTTATCAGGGCGCTGGACACAGGCTACCATTTTTAGAGGACAGCCTAATGAAATAGATCCTGATTAGCTGGCCGTGAGTTACTTCATTTCAGGGCCCGCATGCAGCGGAGGCAGGAGTGCCATTCAAAGATAATGGAGATAAAGCATTAGCCCTCCGATTGCAGCATGGCAAGAAGCCAAGGCGCTCCCTTTTTTTAATACACAATACTTGTTATAAGATTGAATATCCATTTGGGGGCAGAATTCACCTACTTTCCTTTGCGCGCTCCCCTCTGAAAGCATCGTAATGCTTTACTTATTGGCGTTTTATTTTGATGAATAAGCTGCAATTGGTGCAAAACTATCCTGAATGGCATTAGGAGACTCAGCCATGTGACTGTTGGCCCATTTGCACTAAGTACCATCAGTCAAAGTTCATACTACTTACAGGATGCTTAAGCCAGCGTATTTTCCTAACAGGCACGGTCCTCCGAGGGTAGCGCTAAGTGTGCTGGGGACTTCTTTGAAGTAGCGTAAAGGGTAATTATTCCCCAAAGTCCCATTTAAAAAAACACCCTTAAAAACTAAGTTTTGTGCCTTTGGAGAAAAAAAAAAAACCCACCCCAATGCTCCTACCCATGCAGTAGTTGGCTGCACACCAGAGTAGTGCCTGGAGGGCCCAGCGCTGGGCTGGGAAGCAGGAAAAAGTGTCCTTTTTCTGCTCCCTGCCTGGACTGAAACACAGGTATTGGGGGGTAAAAGAAGGGAAGAAAAAGGACCCCTTGGAAACATGTGGGTCAAGTACAAGAGGCTGCTTTTATTTCTTGTATTTTATGTAGCGGGCAGGGATAACCCAGGAAAAGCAGACCTCAATCAGTGGAGGCGGCAACGAGGTCTCTGAGCTCGGGTGGATTTCTGCAACCTGTTACAGCCATGAAATAGCTTCCCTGCTGGCACGCTGGCCCCAGCGCCGGCCTACCCCTTGCTAAAACACTTTTCCTAATGGGACCTGAGGAAAATGCAGGTCCCCGGCGTGGTCTGTGTGAGTACCCCTGGGTGGGTGTTTCGGGGGGCGC
>VXBO01007135.1:2279358-2306917 GCA_013400135.1 Rhinoptilus africanus
TACTTACAGGATGCTTAAGCCAGCGTATTTTCCTAACAGGCACGGTCCTCCGAGGGTAGCGCTAAGTGTGCTGGGGACTTCTTTGAAGTAGCGTAAAGGGTAATTATTCCCCAAATTCCCATTTAAAAAAACCCCCTTAAAAACTAAGTTTTGTGCCTTTGGAGAAAAAAAAAAAACCCACCCCAACGCTCCTACCCATGCAGTAGTTGGCTGCACACCAGAGTAGTGCCTGGAGGGCCCAGCGCTGGGCTGGGAAGCAGGAAAAAGTGTCCTTTTTCTGCTCCCTGCCTGGACTGAAACACAGGTATTGGGGGGTAAAAGAAGGGAAGAAAAAGGACCCCTTGGAAACATGTGGGTCAAGTACAAGAGGCTGCTTTTATTTCTTGTATTTTATGTAGCGGGCAGGGATAACCCAGGAAAAGCAGACCTCAATCAGTGGAGGCGGCAACGAGGTCTCTGAGCTCGGGTGGATTTCTGCAACCTGTTACAGCCATGAAATAGCTTCCCTGCTGGCACGCTGGCCCCAGCGCCGGCCTACCCCTTGCCGAAACACTTTTCCTAATGGGACCTGAGGAAAATGCAGGTCCCCGGCGTGGTCTGTGTGAGTACCCCTGGGTGGGTGTTTCGGGGGGCGCGTCGCCGTGCCATACGAGGTGGAGGGGTCTGCCCGGCACCATGGCACAGGCAGCAGCAGGGGGGATGCTGAAGTTGTAACCACATTAAAAAACACTTGTGCAACACGGCCGGCTGCCCCCCAGCGCTGCCCGTGCCCTGGCACCACCCCTGCCAGGGGCACCCGTGCTGCGCAGCAGGTTATTAACACCACCAGCTAACGACGGCGGCTTAACACACCAGCAGGGAAAAATCCCGCTGCTGGCCCCAGTCACCAAACCCTCCTCATGCTGCGGGGCAGGAAAAGGGCATCAGCACCCCCAGCCCACTCGCGTCAATGGGTTTTGCCAGTTTCCTCCCGAATTGCTCCTGACCTTGTCAGTGCCGTAGGGAAGCCGTGGAGACGCAGCCCACTTACTCTCTGACTGCAGAAACATGGTTGATGTGCTGTTGTTTACTTTCCAAGAGTTAGACCCAGCCAAGATCCTGTCGGAGCAACAAAAAAAGCATATTTCTAGGTGGGGAGAAGGGAGGGAAAGGCAGCTATTCAGCTCAGCTCAAGAGAGGGAAGAAGCCGCTCACAGAGGCCCTCTCCATAGTTTAGTATTTCTAACTATAATTGATTAGAAATTGCAGCATGCTCCACCCCGTGCTTTCTGTCTATGGGCAAAACAGTTGGCAAAAGGTTTTTTTTCAAGAGCATTTAATTTATGGTGTCAGAGATGTCACCAACGCAGTGGAGCTTTGCTAGCGGTGTGGTACAGGGCACTTTGTGATGAGGATGCTGCTTCGCCCTGGTGTGGACACAAAGTGCTTTTCCCATGTGCTACCAGGAGCACAGACCTTAGGCAAGATGCCCCATCCCATCCCATCCCATCCCATCCCATCCCATCCCATCCCATCCCATCCGTTCCTGGGTGGCACAGCCAGCCCCTGCCTCTGCTGCAAACCCGCCCAGCCCCGCCGGCGTCTCCTCTGCTCCGACAGCTTCTCTTACACTTTGTGTGTGCTCAAAGAAAAAGGGAGAAACACAAGACTAGAAGGAAGTTGTCCCATGATGATTTTTAACATGCAGAAATGCTCAGAACACCCCCAGAAATCAAAGACTTTCTGAATTCACCAGCAACAGTTAAAGAAAACCCATTTCCTTACTGCTGTTCATAATTTGGATATTCTCCCCCCCCCTCTCATTTGCTCTGTTTATCCATGAATTCCTCCGGCATTATGCGCTTTGTGTAAGCAGGAAAAGTCCAGTCCAGACACGGCTCCACGACAGCTCCCCCTGAGTAATAGCAGAGTTATCCTTACACAAGTCCTTTCCCTTCCTTGGCATCCTTTTTTTTGGCTTTGGAGGGGTGCTCCCCAGCGCAGCCCCACGCGCGGTGCTGCAGTGCCATCTCACGGCAGCTCCAGCGCCAGCCTCACACAGCACAGACCTCTTCCAGCTCCTTGCAGGTATTTTCTTGTTGAGCTGTTCAGGGTTTAGATTTATAAACCCCCTGGAAAAAAAAAAATATCCAAAGATTAAATAAGCTTTTCATTACCAAAAGCTGTATGTCCAAAAATTAAGAGCTTTCAAAGGAAGCTCCAGGACGGAGCACACGCAGCAAAGAGATAATTTATTTCCCTAGAAGATGATCAGCTTTCCAGTCCAGACTGCTGCTACATAAATGGTAACACTATACAAACATGTGTCTTCCGTATTACAGAGCATCTCTAATGGCTCCTTTATTTCAGTGCAGAGGAAAAAAAAAAAAGAAAGAAAATAAAAAGTATATTTAAATCTGGAAGCCATCACAGGCTTCGAACAGTAAAACTATTTGCAAATATTGAATGTTCCCTGCCACCTCCTGATGGCTCTGAGAGGTTTCCAGCAGTAGGAACCCAGGGGGTACCAAACACGGAGAGCAACCCCTGCTCCGTCCGGCACCCTTGGGTGCGCAGCGGGAGCACCTCCATCCGGGCAGCGGGGGACGGCCCCTTTGCAGAAGAGAAGCAGAACAAGCAGACATGGAAATCAGACGCTGCTCCCTGTCCTGCAGTGTGCCGGCAAGCCGATTAGGTGTGCCAGGAAAGCCACGCGTTCAAAAGACCTTTTCTTCAAGGCTTCGTCTCATCCTGTGCCTACAGGAGGATCTAGAGGGAGGCCTAATCCCAAAGATTAAGATCTGGATGGGAGGGAAGCTTTCTGCTCCATGGAGGAGCAGCAGCACACACAGCACCGGCTTGGAGAAGGTTTCTGCCTGAGCAAACAAATCCCAGGAAGGTCAGATGTTTTTTTTCCAACCAGCTGAGGACCCCATTTGCAAAGGTCAAGGCCATGGTGGGAGATGGGCTGTCAGCATCGCGGAGGGGCTGCTGCCCCCCTGCCAGAGCCAGGGCAACAGCTCTCTCCTTGGAAAAACCTGGGCTCTATGTCTGATAAAAACAATCAGGGAAAATACCCGCAGAGGAAGAGGTGCAGCACCCCCGCCCTGCGCTGGGCATTGTCCCCATTGCAGAGGAAGGGCTCAGCACCCAGGGCCGCATCCATCCCCCTCCTTGGGGTCTGACCCTCTCAAGACTGTGGGTCTGGTAGGATTTGGATCTCCAAAAAAAAGACAAGGAGTTTCCTGGAAGCGTGGCAGGGTGGCACAGTCATCAGCAGAGGGTTTGTTTTGTGAAGAAGACGCTGCAAGAGGCAGGGGAGGAGCAGTATCCGAGCTCCCCACAGACCTCAGCCTGGCCCCGGGGATGTGTGAAGGAGGGAGAGAGGGGTGCTCAGGGGGATGAGGGCTGCGAGCAGCTCAAAACAGTGAAAAAGGAGCAAAAAGGATGGAGGTGAGGGCAACGAGGATGCTCACATTACCTTTTAATGTTGGCTTGGCTTTAGAGGGAGAAACATCACCCTGATTGCCTCCAAAAACATGGGGAGGAGACTGCCCCACACTTCTCCGGTCAGGAAACTCTGCGAGCCACCCGGTAACCCCCTGCGCACAGCCGCAGCGATGGGGGATCCAAGACACGAAGCCAGCAGAGTGGGGCAGCCGCTGCTGCAGGGCACGGGGGGAGACTCACAAGCTGCTTGGGCAATTCTGGAAGCGAACAGACCAAAAAAAGTCCCCCCAAAAATTATCCCAAAGGAAAAAAAAAAAAAAAAGCAGCCAGCAAACTTTCTGTGCAGACCGTGCCTGCGCCGCACATTGCGGGATCATTTTGCATCTTACCTGGCAGGTCACCCTCTCCTATTACAGGCAAATATTATTTTTAAAGGTTGCTAAGAGCCAGCAGAGCTAATGCATTTGTGTCACGACTTTCCTGCTCCAAAACAACCGTTTCATGATTAAAAGACACTCAGAAAATATCCCTTCTACCTTAGATTACATTTATTGGGTGATCCACCCCACAACTCCCATGGCTGCGGGGAGGGAGGCAGGGATACAGGGTGCCAGGCTGGATGCTTCCCCGGTAGGATGGGGACCACGCAATAGGATTCCCAGCCCTGGCGGAGCAGCGCGTTGCACAGGTTCACCTGCACCATCCATCACTTGCTGACCGCGTTGTTTTCTCTTCACGCGCTTGTCTGGGAATTGAGCTACAAACCGTTCCTACGAACTCTTCCCTGATGTGCAAATATAGCTTTAAATGACTTCTCTAGGAAAGAATCCTCACTATTTTATACAAATTGTCTTGCATGTTTATTACACAGAATCATGATCCAAAAAGAAAGGGATTCATCCCATGCCTATTCATAACACTGCTCTCCCTTTCGCGTTACCAGTTGGAACATACTCCAGGCCCTCTCGCATGATGGATGATACCTACTTTGCTCTTAGCTTCCAGCCTGCTCCGATTTGCTTATTTATGGAGCCTCGGTGCGCTGACGGAAACCCTCCTCTCCCAGTTTCCCCATGAGACAGAGCACGGCGTGGGCACGGGGCTTGGAACAGGCACTTTGGAGCGGGAGCAGTAAGGCCTGAAAACTCCGCTCCTGGCCTCGCCGCTGTGCAAAGACAACCTGGCACCGCTGGCTCTGCCGCGGCCACTCTTCCAAATGGCCAGTCATTTCTCCACCCCATTTAAAGCCCTTTCTCCCACCCAATTGTTCGGGGCTGGAGGCAGGGCCGTGGGGGTGCAGCGATGCCCACGCGCCCGCTCCGGGGGTGCCGTGCCTGGGAGGTGCGAGCGGGACGTCTCCTGCTGTATTTATCTTGGCTGGCTCGGCCAGCCCATTCCGCTGTCTGCCCGCAGTCCCGGGGAGAGTGGAAGGAAACACCGGACTGGCCAGCCAAGCCAAACGCCGGCAGGTCAAACGCCGCAGCACGGCTTCTCGGAGATGACACACGCACCCGAGGCAAGTCCACTTATTTCCTGGCGCGGGAGCATCTTGCAGATGCTCCTCACCCTCTTGCAGATGTTGCTCCTGACCCCAGGCTCCGGCGCACGCTCCCTCCCTGCCAGGGGGGGAGGATTTTGCAGGCTGGGTGGGAGGAAGGTGCTGGGGTGGGTAGTCCCGGTGCGGAGCGCAGCCTTCCCACTTCCCCGGCAGCGCGGTATGTATGGCTTCGGAAATAATCCAGTCTTCATTAACTTGTCAAATTAGGAAATTGAGAGCTGTCAAAGTGTAGCAAAGATAGGAGGTGGCTTTTATAGCAAGATGTGGGATCTCCTACTGTTTGTCTAATCTAATTTCCTCCTCGCCGTTGTCCTAAGAGAATCGTTACAGGAGAGGGAGATGCAGAGAGATGAAGACGTGAACGGTTTCCAGCTGAAAGCGCCTCCCGTCCGTGTGCGGGTGCCAACGAGAGGGTTTATATAAACTGCCCCGGGATCAGTAATTTTCCTCTTGCAGTCAGGTTTGTGTTTTAAGACAACTCTTAAGCTTGATCCCCTCTGGTCAATCCTGCCGCGGGAAGAATATAAAAAGTGATTTCTTTTGTAATCCCATCAACTTGCAAAGGCAGAGCATTGACTGAGCCCCTTCTGACCCGCAGAGCTTTTGTGTTCCTCGCTCTGAAGTATTAAGTTAGTTAATTATTACCGAGGAGAGTGTGCCAGCCTGTCCTGAACCCGCCACACTAAAATAAAAGCACACAGAAGACTGAGCAAAGCCCGTAGCATGAAATGGCTTTAAATCGAAGACATTTTGATGGGCTCCTCTGCAGCAACGGAGCAGCTTTGCTAAGGCACATCACACGCCGTAAAAGCACCTTCTCCTCCACCTGCTCCTGCTCCCCCCATGCTCTTTTTACTATTCTCCAAACCAAAATACTACTAATAATACTTAATAATAATAATACTTAATAGTACTCTCCAAAACAAAACTCCACAAGCAGCTCCATGGTGCAAATAAGCCACACACCACAATAATTCAGCCCGGTACGCCTCTCGTTTGCAGGAGCACTTTGTGAAGGCAGTTTAAAAAAAAAAATAAATCCCCAAGAGTACAAAGTGAGCGACCCCAGCAGAGGGAAGTCTCAACACGCGTCTGCAGCTCATCTCAGCGCACACGCATGGTGCGAGCGGCCGCCGAGGAAACCCCACGCGCCTCCCGCCATCTCTCCCAGACGTGTCTCCCAGAGGGCAGGGAGCTGCTCCCCACAGGGTAACCCTGCTGGAAACCCTCCTCCCCACGGAGGAGGCACAGCCAGGCTGTGCAACGGCACGCACGGCTGAGCCAGCAGGAGGGCAAAGGGTTTATTCTTTGGGTGACAAACATTCCTGTCCTCCAGCGTTGGCTTTTAAGAAGCCAGCACCTTCTTGAAGTCTTTTAGAGTCTTCTAAAAAAACCAACAGGTGACGGGGGACATCTCAAGCCCCTGCAGCTGAGAAAACCCCCTAGGAACCGTCTGCTGCAACAGCAGAGAGAGAACCAGCTGTCCAATGACAGCAGCAAAACCAAATAAATTAAGAGTTAATATCACCTTTGCTGGAAAACGAAAGGTTAAAATCGTATCAGCAACTGGTTGGGGATAGGCTTTTGAGGCAAAGTTGCCATTTCTTGCCTGCTAATTGTTGTTTTCCAAAGATTTCATCGACCAAGTTGTGTTCAACAAACTGCTATTTAATTACCAGAGTAGAATCCTGTTAATTAGCCAGCCCCAGAAGACAGCCCTCCATCCCTGTTAAGTGAAATTCCCAACTAATCCCTCCAGCACCAGTTGTGTCGCAGCCTGGGGAGCCACAGATCGCTGTCAGAGATGCCCTTGAGTCAGGGAGAGCGATCAGAGCTGGGCCCCCGCCTGCTGCCAGCGGCTGTCTCCAGCCCCGGGAAGGTGTAAACCGGCACAACCACCGTAATACTCAGAAATAAAAAGCTATTAATTCCTCTTACCATTTCTCAGCTGTCCCTCCCGGCATCATTTGCCCCGGCGGCCGCAGCCACCGCCTGGCCAGCATCTCTTCTTCCCCTGGGGCTGGTACTCCTGCTGCATCCCACGCCCCCTCCCTCCCCCAGGCACAGTCCCTGCTTGTATCCCTGTAAGACGCCAGCACCTCTTCTCCCAGCTCGCCACCATGCAGCAGCAGAGCTTTTCCCAGGGAGATGCTGTGAGCACCCGGTGGAAGGTGGCTACAGACCTTTCTAAAGCCACCCAGAGATCTCTCCCCCAGGTCGCACCTCACCTGGCTTCCCAGGAGAGAGGACAATCCTCACCCAACAGTAACTCCGCACCCAGCAGCCTGGCTCTCAGGGTGGCTGTATCGAAGGTAGGAAGTTCCTACAAAATTAATAAAAACAGCCTGGGTAAAGGAGACAAGTTCCCCACCTACGTGAAACGCTTCAGCGTGACCTTCCACACCAGCAGACACCAGATAAAGCCCGTGGGCACTGTCCCAGCGCCGGCAGGTATCAGCCAGGGCTCGTTACCACCCCGAGAGGGAAGCAGATTTCTTTAATTCAGCTAATGCAGTGATCTGGAGTTTCTTTGTTGTCTGTCATCATGGAAGTTAAATGTTTTAATTTTATGTTGAAATGCCGGCAGGAATTCATTTTGATAGGAATTCTTTGATATCCATTTAAACAATTTAGATGATTTTGAAGTAGTGGGGGATTCATTTAATCAAATTCAATAAAGCAGATCTCCAGGTGAAAATAATAAATATTTAAAAGGCTAAAAAAATTAGCTGTTCAACATCATTTGGTATAAATACATCTGTGCTATGGAGATCAGTAGGGATGAAAGGACAGTTCAAAAATTCTACGAAGTCTTTAAATTAATTGTTGCAAAATTCTAATATGCAATTTGCCATGTTCCTGTGAACGTGCATTACCCATTGTGATTGAAGCCCAGTTTTGGCTTGTGGCATACGATATACTGAATTTTAATAAGAAGATATCCATCAACCCAGATTCTAAGTAATAATAACAATTATCATCAGAATTAAGCCACACAGAAAAACACCCTAATTTTATAAACTAGGGATTTAGAACAACGAAAAATTGACAACAGGTCAGAACGTGGACTTTGGTGGTCAATGTGCAGCTACCCTATCCTAGGGCTAGGATGAGGTCTCTCTCAATCACTATCCAATGTTTGAGCATAAAAACATAATTTTCTTCAACAGTATGAAAAAAGTAGTATCTTAAATTAGCAAGTTCCAGTGCCATCACCAAATCGGCCACTTCTGCCAGCAGATCCAACTCAGCCGAAATCAAAGTCTGTGCTCAAAAAGAACCTAGAGGAGAGGTGAGAAGCTCTGGCTTGTTTCCAAAAGTAAAAGTAAGCAAAGGATGAAAGTACGTGCTTAATTCTCCATTAGTATTCCAGTCACCTCTCCTCCAAAGACGGGAAACTATTTCAAGTGAGAAATCTTGCTCATCAAGCTGTTGAAAATGTTTTTCTCCAAGGTTTCTACCCTTTGCTTCTCCAAAGTCACTTTTAGACTCCATGACGCAGGCCTGGAGGCTGTCCGCACCCAGCACACCCCCAGCTGGCACTTCATGGGGAGCCGCTGTCCTGAGGCCTCCTCTACCCCTTCCCTGGAAAAAGGGGAACCCCACTCACTGCAGGTAAAAGCGAGGGACAAGCGACAAGTCCATTTCACCTTGCAGGGAAAGCACCTTCCCACATTCCCTCATTTCTGGAGGAGGCTGGGTACTTCCACATGGGAGTCGATGGGTGATGATGTACCTGCAAGAGAAACTATGCCTGGTTTCACCAGGAGGAAAACATGAACATAAGGAAGAGCTTCTTTGCTCTGAGGGTGGCGGAGCACTGGAAGAGGCTGCCCCAAGAGGTTGGGGGGTCGTCTTCTCTAGAGATATTCCAAACCCAGCCGGGCGCGTTCCTGTCCAGCCTGCTCCAGGTGACCCCGCTTTGGCAGGGGTCGGACCAGATGATCTCCAAAGGTCCCTTCCAACCCCCGCCATTCTGTGATTCAACCCTGTTTGTAGTTAAATATAATATATATTTTAAAACAGATCTCAGACAATTTGAAGGCAATTCAAAGCGAGTAGTGTTATAAAAAGAAATCCTTGCAGCATTAGATGCATCTTAGAAAGTCACAGTGGTAAAAATTAATCTAAGTAAGACTAGCTGGGATATTTTTAACACCAATACAGTGTGAATTCAAAAACATATAATTGCACTGGTTATAATCTCTGCTTTTTACTTTGAAACCTCAATTTAACTGCAACTCAAAAATACCTCGAATATTAACTAAACACATACAAGAAATACTACTGATACACTTCAGGCTTCCTTTCTGATTTAACAAAAACCATTTAGGAATATTTTTAATCTATGAATAAAACAGCTCTTGATAAAATAAGTTTTACTGAAAAATACAAGGGTTTAAAAAAGCAAGTCTGGTAACATTTAATCTCAGAAAGCAATTACAGAAGCAAGACATTTGGATTTTAGAAAACTTGTTTAATTAATAATGCTCATTAACTGCACAGTTTTAATCCATGAATACAGATAGAGTTGTAAAAAAGAGGTCATAAATGTGCAATTCTTATTTTAAAATTTATTTTATTTTTATGGCCACCTCTTAATATACTAAAGATGTGGAAATCAGTGCAACTTGAAAAGTTGCCAAACTTAAACCTCTTAACAATGAAGTAATGCTCAGTGGGGCGTACGTTCACCTCTACCTTGCAGCTTCTTCTTGTAAAAGGAACTACAGCCATCTTTGGTAATATAATAAAACAAACCAACACCTCAAACAATTAATATAGACAAATAATTAAAAGGTTAACACGTTTTGTATTCATATTCATGCTGCAACACAAAATCCATGTCTTTTTGGTATTTTTTTTTTTAAAAGGTCACTTAGGAAGTCATGATGGCTTGAAGCTACGTACGATGGGATCGCGTCCTTTGCACCGAAGTCAATGGCAGTTCTGATGCTGACCTTTGGGGGTGCCGGCATGGGCCTAAAGCACCCACAGGAGCACGAGGGATGGATCCAGTTACTCTGACACATTAGAAAGGATTCATGACACTATCATAAATGTACACAAAAATACCCTAAGAAAGTATACAATATAAAAACATTTAAAAAAACCCAACCCATCCCCTCTTAAATAAGAGAGGTGTGGAGTTTGCAGAGTTTCCTATTGAAAGATCTCTCACTCTAGTCCCAACAGGGGCTCTTCTGAAATCACTGCAATTAGAACGCTCGTTAACATCATCCCACACAGGTTTAATCCCAATATGAATGTGTCCTCTTTACCCGCTCATTTAGCCAGCCCTTCACCATTTCCTCGTACAGTACGTGTGCTGTTGTCAGTGCAAGAGCAGACTACACTGAATATTAGAATAAATGCAGTGCAATTTCTTTCTCTCTTGGGACACAACCAGCGAATAAATCTTAACACGATAGGAATGTTTCAAAATTGAAAATTGAAAACACATTTCAGCAAGCCAGTATTCCTCTACGTACAGCACATCCAGGAAAAGCAGCACACCATCTCTGTGCACGCTTGCATTTAACCAAGTGCAGTACAGAAGAAATGAAAGCCTGCTATCTTAATGAAATAAGAACAAATACAATCTGATTGAAAAAACAAACAAACAAACAAAAACAAGTGGCCAAAATATCTTTTTAAAGAATCAGTGAAAAATTTAAAAAAACCCAACCAAACAAGAAGTAATCAGTTGGGCGTTGAGCAGTCAAGGCAACTGTTTTTCCTCATTCTCCCAGTTCGAAATGTCAGAAACTCAAAAGGGCCACTGTGTGTAGTGCTTCTGCGCTCCTCCTCCTTGTCCAGACCACCTCAAAACACCAAACAACAACAAATGAGCTTGGCACTTAACGTTTTCCCCATCAGCCTTCAAAAGCATGATGCTCTCTGTGTGCTAAGGAAGAGAGAAGGAAAAACAAGAATAAAACATGTAAACTTTGTTGAGGCTGTGAAAAGAGAAGACCATGTACGAGCAGTCAAGGAAGGCATAATGTGCCAACAAGTGATCCTTGGGAATACACTATTCTGATAATACATTTATATGGAGCCTAAAATAAGAGATCCCTTAAAATCCCGATTGTAAATGGTTCCTCTAAATGAATACTTGATTCGAACAGCACGGAGTCTTGAGAGTTCTCAAGAGATTTGTCTCACTCATTTTACGAATCGGGCGTCTTAAACATGAGACCAAATATATTCTACAATTAAACTAAAAATATCTTCTATTTGGAATGGCAGCTAACTTTTATGTTGCAGGGAAAAAACATTATATTTTTGAAGTAATAATTTGAACGCAATGAGAGATACTACATTTCCAAGTGGAAAATGATGAATCGGGCAGGATATTCCCATAGAAATACAATACCAGCATCTTGTTTCTCTAATGCAGGTGGAAATCAACAGTACAAAATACTTACATTTATAAAACGCCACTTTAAAAGATGTGTGTGGCAGAAGATTATGTATCTTTTCTAAAACTTTTGCTTCACTCGCTAAAGAGGCATTCACGTTCCAGACTTGCATAACATCTTCACGGTCACGAACGCTGACGCTAACCCCTATTACTTCATCATCTGCGCAGAAGAGGAAGGATCATTAAGGAATACTTTAAAAGTGAGACATGTCTAATGTGATACTTATGTATTATGAAACAGTGCCCAAAAGCGGAACAAATTGAAGAAATGAAAGAACGACCTCCAGTGAGGAGAACACCAATGTTCAAACCAGACAAAATAGTTACCAGAAAGAAATAAACACTGTATTTATAGAAGCTATTGGAAATATTACCTCATAGTGGTTTTAATAAAGTGCCACAAGATTATTCATCTTTGCTATTAGCACTCTGATCCTTGATTAAGAGAGAATCACAAGACTCCCTTCGGTCAGGTTAGTGAGATAAACTACCGAGGGGAATTTACTTACATTAATGTCTATATGCAAAAATGGGGGTGGTATCTGGAGGAACGGTATCTGGAGGAGGTCAGACACCAGCTTTTCCAGACTTTGCTCTCTTTTTCATTTTGTGAATGAACAGGAAAACAGAAAAAAAAAAACAATGAAAAAATAAAGAAAGCATCAGGCGGCTGCTGCTGCTGCCAGTGCTGGCAAGCAGCATGCTTCGTGCTTCGGTGAAGACCTCCATGCTTCAGTGAAGAAGCCCTTTTTGGTGTGAAAGTCTCAGGATGGAGAGCTCAGCCTAAGGCCACGCTATGGCTGGGAGCAGTGGCTGCCTCCCACAGCGACCTCCCCGCTCCCTCCTAAGGAAGGGGTCAGTGACGATAACGCAAAGGTGGTGTCAACAGCACTCGGCCAAGGGGAAGAACTACCTCCCTAGACAGCAGAATGTTGTGTACTTGCTGAAACTGACCCCAAGACCACCCTATCGGTAAAAAGGGCAGGAACACCCCCTTCATGACACCAACTTAATTACACGTATCAAGGATTTTGAAAAGCAACTATTAGAGATGTCTCTCACAGATCAAGCATTTGAGGCTCGTATTCTGTATCTTCCAAGTCTGAAAGCTGGGAAGGCAATGACAGAAATGAGCTATTTGAGAAACTAATTCAAAATAAAACTTTTGTGGAAAAAACAAAGGCAACAAGGTGAACACACCATCAGCAGCCTACTGCCATATGCCTGCTCTTCTGTGTCAGCTAGCTGTAAGAGAAACTGCTTCCAAGGATTTTGCAGAACTGCTCTGCCAACCCAAGAAATTCAATTCTTTTCTCTGAACTGATAAAGCAGTGAAGGAACACTCCTAAGGGGATAGGTACCGTCACTGCGACAGCCAGTTTAATCAGACGTCCACGCTTAGGAAAAAAATAAATATGGTCAAAAGAAGTGATGGAGAACTGTCATGTTAAAATGGAAAAGTTGAGATTAGTAACCAGTTCCCAGAAGTCCTTCCCTCTAGGCCACTGGATCAGAAGGTTCATCATTCGCTTCACCCAGAAGCAAGAAACAGTTCTGTAACCGAACCTTCACGGATTAAATGGCCACAGACTCATACTCGCTTTTCATGACTAAAAAGCAGCATGTGATGATATATCTAAAGCCAGCCAGCATTAACAGTCCCTTCCCCGAGTCCATTTCCAAACGAAACCTGCAAGTCTAGAGAAGATATTTAATCTGAAAGCAACTTCATTAAATTATTACCTCTGACCAAAATCACATATGAGCTTCTGGATGATTAATGCCTGTTTTCCAGTAAACCAGCAAAGTATTTTAAGAATATTTATGTAAATTCAATTATACATTAAAGATTACCTTGACCTATGCAGTATTTTTGAGCAATAATGAAAATACTGCTTCTGTGTAGAGAGCTAACCTGGGACTCAGGAGAGCCAGGTTTGTGCTACGACCCTGCTATGGGCTTTTAATGTCACCAGAGGCAAAGTACGCAGCTCCCTCTGCTTCAGGAGTGCAGTCTCCTGCCCTGGACAACTCCTAACCCCCTCAGGAGAACCAAAAGAGACCTCGAGGGCTAAGGGGGGCATCCATCTAACGTAGTTGCTTCCAACAGCGATGCTACAAAATCTAGTGTAATTTGAAGTTACAGAATCCTGGCATTAGAATTAATATTAATGATTTAAATGCTGGCTAAGATATATATTTTATATCTTATAGATTTATAATAGATTATATATTTTATAGATTTTATATATATTTAAAGTTTTGGGGTTTTTTTCCCAAGAACTAGAAAACCTGCTGGCTTCCCAGGGATGCAAGCTGCTGAGCTTGAGTCTCGCGTGAAGACAGTCAGAATACCTTCTCCTCCTCTTAGTGACAATGGGTCTGAATACAGTTTCAGCCCTGTACCCCATTTTTAGCGGTACTTCCATGTCTGGCATTCAAAGCCCGAGTTAGTCATGCAAGCCTCAATCTTTCTGAGAAGTTACCTGCTGCACAACAGCCTGTAAACTGCTCTCCAATAGTTGCTAACAGCAGCTCTTTCCAAACTGCAGCCTAAGGAGGAGAAAAAGAAGTAAAGTTACATTTGCGTTATTATTTTTCAATTTAAAAGTTAGGTTTCCTAGCTCAGTTTTGAGTGCATTCTCTTTCTGAGGTTGTCTAGACTTTTATTTTAAGTACACGCTGTGTTACACAATTAATTTCAGTACAGTTGGAGCAACAATTTAGACCCTGCAAATACATACTGCTACACAGAATTGTTCTAATAAATATTTTAAATATTTAACGAGTTTACTTTCACTATATCCGTGTCCATGTCTCATCTCAAATGCACTAGTTAATGTAAAGCATGAAAGTAGATTTCTCCCAGGTATTTCCCATGACAAAAGACCCTGAGGTTCCACTTGTGATCGTTTGTTTCTACAGAAAAGAATTACTAACCACTTTTCTTAAAGTGCCTGAAAACCCTACCAGTAAATTAAATTGATTTATTTTAAATATCATCTTTACCAGGGACTGTTGTGATAGGATGAGGCATAATGATTTTAAACTAAAAGACGGCAGATTTGGGCTAGATATAAGAAAGTTTTTACGCTGAGGGCGGTGAGCCCCTGGCCCAGGTTGCCCAGAGAGGTGGCAGATGTCCCATCCCTGGAAACATTCCAGGCCAGGTTGGATGGGGCTCTGAGCAACCTGATCTCGTTGAAGATGTCCCTGCTCATGGCAGGGGTGTTGGACTAGATGGCCTTTAGAGGTCCCTTCCAACCCAAACTATTCTGATACTTTTAAGGAATGTCTCCTCTGCTATATGAAGTTAGCTTGAGGTTTTTTTTGCATGCCTGTAAGCAAACAGTCTTGAACAAAGGTGATTATAAAACACTGTGTTTCCAAATGGAAGTGGAGTATAACACTGCAGCTTTCATTTGCTTGGTAATACGTTGACAAGTGTTATAACAAGCAAGAGAGATGGAACTATGTGGAAAGAAACTTTCGCTCATTGTCTTAAAATAAAAGGTTATAGATGTTAAAAGAGTGTTTGGTTTTTGTATTGGGTGATGTCAGAACTAAAAAGCTTTACAACAGTTTAATCAGATGGAGTTTTAAGAACCGCCCCTTACTAAACAATGCCTAAGTAAAAAGTCAGCATTACATACCGTACTTTCTTTAGGGACCTTCATTTTCCATGTACCTCCTTTGGCATTGCTTTCCTCTTCCCTGGTTATGGAAAACAGATCAGTAGATAAACACTCCTATCCACATCTAGACAAACTTATGTTTGCGGTTTAATTTTTCCAGAAAAATGCCATTTGAAACGTAATTACTAACTCCAGGTAGCATGACTCAAGCCATGACTCCTGACATCAGAGATAATTCTTTCATTGTTCATATGAAGCGTATCTCTCAACACCTAATCCCTTTCCTAAGTTTTGTGTGTTGGAAAATACTTACATTTTTCCTGACTACAGACCATCCTAGAAGTGGTTGCACATTATATGGGTACAAGCCACAAAGCAATTTTATGTTTTACGAGGGTAACCTTTTATTTTGGAAAAAAATCTGACATATTTTCACAGAGGCAGCTTATTACTCTCAAGTTTATCCAGTTTAATAAAAGAACACGAGAGCACTTAATTTCAGTTTTGTGACAGCTAGAAATTAATTGCCCTTATTAAAAGAAAGGCTGAAGCTGCCCCGGGTCAGGGCACAGACACAACCATTAAAATGCCTCATAATGGCAAAGGCACAATGCACAAACCTGTGAGCTGTAAGTTTATTCTGTCACAATTCTTTTTATAAGATTTTTAAATTAGGGTTCTAGTTTCCTGCTAAAACTCTGTAATAGCTAAGTTTAAAGAATAACCCAAAATTCATCTTTGGAATATCTAAGACCTGCGTCTCCCACCAACCCAGACAAGCACTGGGCTCATTTTGCGAGAACATCTTCAGAAATCTGCAGTCCTCAATTCTTACTTCAGAATTTGTTTTTCTTCACAAAAAACAACGCTGCAATTCGCCAGTAACTGTAACTGTAACCTGAGAAAAGCTTCTTGGCAGTAATTACTGCAAAATTAGCGGGTTATTGATGAGATCAATCTCTTGCAATCCCTTTCCTAAAATATAAAATTACTTTGAGAGTCTTAAAATAGAGGTATCATTTTTTAGAAGAGGTCTTTGCATTTCACACCTCTAATAGTCACTTACCAAATCAAAACGGAAAATAGAACAAAAACAACCCCCAAAACGTTCTCAACTCATCCTTACAGAGATATCAAGACCTGCCCACAGTGGCCCAGTTGATTTATACGGACACCAACATTTTTTCAAACCCAATTTAGCTATTCAGACCAGTCCCAGTATTTTTAGAAAAGTAACGTAGGTGCATTTCACTTGAGAAAATTATTTACTCGTTCAGTAGAGTAGGATGGAAATCTCCTGTAGTAAGTCACCACCCGGTCAGCCGTACTACCATCAAACTAAAGAACTCTCATCCAATCACGATTTATGGAAATGATGCCAAAAAGCTCAAAACTCTTCAGAAAGTGCTTTGGCACTTTGTGACAGAGCTGCACCAGGACAAAGGTATACAAAACTCAGTTTCTGAAAGGAAAACCTGGATGATTTATACTTTATTCCATTACAGCCATAACATTCCAGAACAATCAAGCAGGAATTTACTGCAATGAATCATTTCATAATGCCTTAAATTAGTTTTAATCCAAGGTATAGTGCAATTATGTGCGTGCGTAGTATACTCTTGCACAGGTGAAGAACAGCTAAGGACCGTCAGTCGTTTGCATCATTATTACATTAGCTTAATTGGAAAGAAAAAAAATTTGCAAGATGAAAAATAATGTAAATGCAAGTAGCATATTCTGTGTATTCTTCAACTGAAATTCAGAATCACATTTTAATTTCTTAACTTCTATTTCATAATTTAATTTCTTTCTTCCATTTATGTTCAGAGGTGGACAATTAAATTACTGTGTTTTTAATAAAGACTCTGTAGTACGAGTCGCTTTTATGCTTGACAAGATCCTTCGGATAATTCTTCTGTGGCGTTCAGGCGTTTGCAGGGAAGAGAAATAAGACACTCCTGTCCCACGCCTGCTCCTGTCACCACTTTGGGGTTGTCGCTGCCCATTCCCAGAAACGCCTGACGACGACACACACGTACCAAAGCGGCCGCCTTTCTCCCCGCATTAAGTGGTAACTACATCTCAGAGGCAAATTTGTCACGGGAGGAATGTTGTTGTAGACACTCCAGAAATCCTTAAAAAGAAAAGAAAAAAAACCAACTAGCTGCATTAACAGAAGAGATTAAGTTTAATGTAGATTTACTTCCCTGTTCATTTTCTACAAAACAATTCCATATCCTGCTCCTGGAGAACTAGCACCTTCTACATTGTAATAAAATGCTCTGAAAAGAACTTGTTGCATTTATGCATCCACTTTTTTTTTTTTAAGATGTCATTTCTGCCTAAGTTGGAGAAAGAAGGGAAGCACTTCAACTGTGGATTACTTCAGAATCAAAGTCTGTAGGAATAGAGCGAAAAATAATAATCTAAACCGGAGTTACACTAGGTATGTCAGAACAAACCTGTACATAAAACTGTCATCGCATATTAAAAATATATACTTTATAGTAAATACCCACTTTGCCTCACTTAAGACTAGTCCAAAGCTTCATTATGATTACCTTAAGTTACAAAACCACCACAGACAATAATTCTGTTGAACTAAATGCCTAACTAGCAATCCATCCACTTCGTCTAGATCGCAGTGAGAAGTTGCAACCAGACGCGAAGACCTTGAGATGCACATATTAACAAAGGAATGGGGAAGGAATTAGAAGACCCAAGTCCCCACCCAAGGAACCATCAGATTACTTCCCAGCCTTTCTGCTGGTAAAAGCAGAAGCTGTCCTACATATTTGGGATGGATAAAAGGCACCCAAACCCAGTGGTGAGCAACACGGAGGGATGACTGAAAAGATCCCAATCCCCTTTCTTCTTTATCCAACAGCTGGGAATAAGAAAGGATTTTTAAAAGACTTGTGTTGCATCAACATGCAGTGATGCAATATTACGCACAACTCATTACCTATTATCTAATACTTAATCATTAGCACAACTTTAGAAACAAAGATTGCAACATTATGGGATAAAATTTTGTGGCCCTTGGCAATTCTACCTACCGGCCATTACCATTACCCAGTCACAAGAAGAGAGGGATGACTATTAAAAAAAAAATATAAAAAAAATATAAACAACTTCATTGCATGACCAATGGGGATATTCTGCTGACACAGAGAGGTGAGAGGAAACATCTCCCAAGGGTCTGAAGGACATTTCCATGCTTTATGCCAAAGAATTTCTACTGATAAACTCATCTCCAGAAAACTCCAATTTCGGCTCCAGAAAAGCCAATTCATTTCTTCAGCCAATTCCATCACGCAACATAACAAGTTGTGCAGACGTTAATGAGAACGCCTTATTTAAAACTTCAGCAGATCACTACAGCTGGGCTGCTCCAAAGAGAAGGTTTTGGCATTGCCTGGGAATTTCAGAGCTCTAGTGAACCAGAGTCAGCCCAGCACTAAGGTGAGACAAACACCAATTCGCTACACTTCGTGCTAACTGGTATAAAAACAGAAATGCAATTTGACTTGCGAGAGAAGCCCGCTACTCGGCACTGGCAGATGATGCAGACGTGCAGAATTTCTCATGGCTGCAAGCATTGCATGATTTAAAAGTACTTTAATTCAAATCAATTTGCTAGAAATTCTTTTTTTTAAATTCATGCTCAAGGAGAGAAAGAATCAAAAAACCCCACACAAGCTGTAATTTTTAGTCTTTGTGTAACGATTTTCTGTATTAAAAAAATTGAAAAAGGCAGCAAAAATATTTAAAATACATCAAGTATAACAATCCAATGGAGACGAAAGTGGAATCTCAGGGAAGTTTAAGAAGAGTGGGCTTGCCTGTTCAGTTCGATGTGCTTCTTCCTTTCCCGGGCTGGAAAGCCAAATGAAATTCAAACAATGACTAAGTAATACCACACACCACCAATAACGCTCACGTTTCATACCACAGGTAAGCAAAGCCACAAGCGTGACTCATTGCACGAGGAGAAATGAAACTGAAGGTGTGAAGTAACAATAATAATACGTGGTAACTCCCATAGCAAAGCTTTACATCTTACCTGTACCGTTTGTACTGTATAAATCTTCTTCAAATTTAATGCACATTCAGCCGCTGTTGTCCCAGGAAGCGACCTCGGAAATAAAGTGGAGATCAATGAAAATATTTCTTTTATCCAGAGGGTAGAAGGGAGATGGATGGGGAAAGTGAATCACATGAGTGTGAAGCTGAAATAGTCACATGTCAAAGCTGCGCAATAAACTCCAATTCCAAATATCATGAATCATTTAGAGATTCAAGTGCTTTTACACTTTTGAGCAAGTTAAGATTGACCAGGCATTTTTGCCAAACATTTTGATTTGAATAAGGTGTTTTAAACCAAGAATAACGCGAAGGGCAGTCAGCGAGGGACCGCCAGTTAGCCACGTTTAATACAACCCTGAACCTCCTTCCAGCGTTTTAACGGACTCTCGGCCTTCCACGCTCTTCTTTTTCAAAGTCATCGGCGGAGTTTGCAGGAGGAACGAAGGCGGATTTGCCCGCAGGCGGCGAGCGTGGGCCGCTAGCTGGCAGGGGCACACAGCCGCCGGCCGCGGCCAGCCCAGCCCCCAGCAGCCAGGGAGCCCCCCGGGATTCCCCCGGCCCCACCGCCACCGGCACTCGCTTCTTCGAGCCATGTCTGCTACTAGCACCTCCCGCGAAGCCAGGAGGCCCTTGGCTTGGCTTCATGACCAGACCTCGGGGTTACGCTGATGTTCACCGGGCACCGCGCAGCTGCTCCAGCTCATCCTGGCTGGTCCCAACTCCCACCGGGAGCTGCTCCCTTCAGGCACCTCTCCTGGGTTGAGCGGCACAGGATTAATTTCTCTTCTAATGCTTGGGAAAAATGCAAATTTAGAAGACTCTAGTGTCTGAATTTGTGAAAATATTTACTTTACAGCCAGCTATGCGACGCGGGATTCAAGGTCTGGGTGGTTCCGAGCTCGCCAGGTGCAGGGACGAGGAGGAGCCAGACCTGGGCACTTGACCCAAGCTGCCAGCAGGATTATTTGATACCATGAATGTCACATTCACTATAAATTAGAAGGTTTGCGGAAGAGTTCTCTCTCTTCTATGGTGGCTGTGATGCAGAGAACTCCTTGCCCCGGTGCCGGAGCCCTGAGCCCTTCCCTTCTCCCTGAAGCCGCAGCGCTCAGTGTCCCACATTGGCTGTCCCCTGCTGGGAAAGCACAACTTGCTGCTGAGTATAACCCTTGCCTATTTTACACTGGCATCAGGATCAATATTGGTTCTTTAGTATCAATGTTAATGATTTAGCCTTATCCTATTAAATCTATTTATACTTCTGCCCATGCACATGCCTCCACAGGCACATTTTGGGGGGAATGAGATCAAAATTGCTAAGGTGCATTCAGTTTGTTAGAACTGGAAACATTTTTTTCCCCTTCAGAAGCCGAAGTAAGCTTTCTAAAGAAAAATGAAGATCAAAGCAACCTCCTATTGCATCTTAGAAGAGGAAACAAAGTGTGTAAAATGACTAAATCTAAAAACAGAAGCAACAGAAGCAGATTTAAGGAAACAAAGGGGAGGAAAAAAAATAACACAGCTGTTGCTCATGTACCTGCTGCCAGATCTCAGCAATCCTTCCATCAACGTGGCTGTTTGTCCTGATGCATCTGATCAGCATGAAATATGTCCAGCAAAACACAAAAGTAACTCTCAGTTGTTACAGATATAATTCAGGCTCTGGGGCAATACCTAGATCTTTGTGTAAAGGAAGAAATGTAACATGCAAAACTACTGGAACAGCATCACATCTTCAAAACCTTAATAAAAGCTCCAAAGTTTTTTTGAAGACTCCTATCAAAGTAAGTTACTTTAAAAATACATGCAAAACCAGCAGAGAAATCCCTCCCAGCTTTTTCAGTACAGAACAGACAAACTAACATCTACTTGATTACTGCCCTGTTAATCACTAGACGTAAGAGTACATTGCAACAGAGGAACTGATGAGAAAACAGTGTCACGTGTCCAAATTTCAAAAATCACTTTAACTAGAGCTTATAAAAACACACAAAACCCACGGAGTCTCTGTGGTGCAGGTTCTAGTCCTGTGCCTCATAACTACAAAAACTCCCATGGGAAAACAGGTAACTGGGGAACAACAACGGCCAAAACTTTCATCAGCGTCTTCAAAAGGAATTATCACAGTAAGAGTATTTTGGTGTTTTTTTTTTTTTTACGTTCTACACTCAGCATTAAAGGGCAAAAAGAGGAATTCACAGTATTTAACAGAAACAGTGAGGTGGCTTTTGAATGCAGAAAAAAAAATAGTACTAAGTTAAAAAAGAAAACTTAGCCAGTGATTTAACTGTTTGTCAGTGGGGAGAAGTGGATTTGCAACAAACTCCCCCTTGTGTTTAGCTTTTTGCCGACAGAAGTCACTCCTCTCTACTAAGCTTCGTTTCACATATTACAGAAAACGAACAGGGAAAACCTGAGATAACTTGGCCTGTTGGTGTCTCACACCACTGCCCAAGAAATTGCTTCTCTGAGGCACCACTGCCAGTTTGCTAACTTAGCAGTCCCCAGGGGTTAACTCTGTTACACAGCACACAACACCACCGCTCCCTAGGCTCACACTGATACTGCCACAGTAAGGTCTAAAATTAAAATTTATTGTGGAACGATAGCCTTCAAAGGTTATACAGATAATCATGGTGGCCGTTCAGCAAAATCAGTGCCGCTTAAAAGAGCGGCTAAGACAGACAATATTCCACTCTGAGGTCATCAAATGGTTCATTTTGACAGTTGTAAAACACATTTTCCAGAGAAACAACGTGACCAACTGGCAGAAAACCCCAACCAACCAGCAAATTAATTCTTTTACAAGTTGAGGTGAGTGCAGCTTACTTCTAGTAACCTGCCTGGCAAGCGCTCCGTGCCCAGAGGATTACACGGCGTTATTTCAGCCTTCCACCCAGCCTGGCAAGTGTCAGTGATTTACAGGTATGGGCATGGACCCCCAGACTTTTTTATTGAAAAAAAAAATACTGAAGGGAATGCAAGTGAGAAAATGATGACATGCGTCAATTTAAAAGTTCAGGATCATTTGCTACAGAAATTACACCTGCACAAATGTGGTTTAATGGATAAGATAGAGGCAGAGATGGCAGTCTAATCACAGACAGATGGAAAAATCTCCGAATTTCCTGCAAAATTACAGATTGCTGACAAATTTGAACCACAGTGATTTCGCGATAGCCACCCATAAACTCAGTAGATCCGCACAAATGACAACAGAGTGGGGGGTTTGTGCCTTGAAACCAACAAAATTGTGATTATTTTTTTTAACTGAGCACACAGAATAAGTTTAGATTAAGTTAGCAGAACAGGCAGATGACTCCCAAGTGAAGGAATCTGTAGAAATTTGTATTTCTGTAACTCTCTAAACAAGCACACTGTAATCAAGTAGGAAGATGGTTGTGCACGTGGCTGCAAACCTCCCCACACACGCTATCACAGAACAGGAACCCTGCAAACACTGGCCCTCGAAATGAAGCTATTATGGGACTCCTCCCTTTTGGATAACTTTACTGCCATCAACAATAAAGTTAACCCGATGTGCCATACCGAACTGTCAATTATCGCCATGGTGAGCAATTAATTTCCAAGTCACTCAACAGGCCCTGCAAGTCCCTGCGGGAGGGGACTGGCCCTCCCAGCTGGGTCCCAGCACCAGCCAGGCACCGACGGCTCTTCTGGGGATGGAGGGAGCTGGTCCGTCACCACACCACCTGCAAACCCACATCTGGGTTCCCCACGGAGAGTCTGCCCATAAAACATCCAACGGTTCTCCTGCTCTGCCTCTTTCGTGCCCCGTGATGCCACTTTTCTGCATCTTCAGAATCTACAAGGGAGAAATGTTCGTGCACTATCAGGATTAATCGAGTCACCGAGTCAGGCCAGAGACACCGCACAGCATCCCGCAGCAAACCGCGTGGGCATCCGTTAAAAGTGGAACATGGAAATAGGAATAACCTCCGTGAACTGAATCCTAATGTCAGCTTGCTTCACTACTCCTCCTTTATTCCAGCACAAATAAAGAACAAAGGATACAAAGATAACTTCCATTGTTTTATCCATGAATAAACCTCCAGGTGGTTGTGTTTATGTTAATGCCTGATGCTGAACTGTAGCTCTTCTGTTTCCCTGCAAAGAATTAAGGATGGAAGTTTTTTCATACGCGCTCACACTGGCCTTTGTCTCCCAGTGGGAATCTCATCGCAGCTTTAGCGGGAGCTTTAAAAGCTGCCGAGCACTTTTGAAGACACCCCAGTAAGTACTTAGCCACAACTGCTCTTGCTACAAATAAGCCAAATATTTACTTACAAAGCATAAACTCAAAAACATGCTGTGGCAACTCAATAAATCTGCTAATCCATTCTGAATCCAAACACTGATTTCAAGCCATCAAAGCCTGTCAAAATGCATTTACTGGGTTGAACGTTCTTACAATATTAACCATCATTTTTCATTGTAAGCCACCTACTCATGAGCTCTAATAGATGGAATAGATGATTCGAGATAAATAAGATTTTGCTATAGGGAAGAAGGGAAATTATTAAGCTCAGTTTCAGATATCTGATGTGTTCATTTATGAAGATTCAAAATTATTATGAAAAAATTGTTCCGTATCAACCAAACTTTATTTATATAGAACTCAACAGTATAACACGGAGAGAGAAAAATCATTAATTTATCTTAATATGTTTATGCAAGAATATTTTGACTTTCCTGGAACAGACTAATAACATCGCGTTATATTTGACAATGTTTATAAGCACATTCTTCACCTCAAAAAGATACAGAAGAGTTAAAATATTCTCGCAATAGAAAAAATTACTTTAAAAGCAGTGTTCGAAGTCAAGGGAGGAGAGGGGGCAGGCAGGACGTGACCCTGCAATGCGACCCGCGCTGCTGCACGCCCAGACTTCCACGGAAACCGGCGCGCCTTTGACGAAGTTTATCTAGAAATGAGACTTCTGTGCCAGGCTTTTGTGCGATCTGTGCTCAGTTTCTGAAGACACCGATTAGTAAAGAAGGGCACTGGTATTTTCCTCGCTGCTGGCTGAAAGCGGTCTGTCAGCAAGGCTGGCAGCTCAGCTGCACTCAGACCCTCAAAAGCGGTCTTCTGCAAGGACGTGCAACATCTTCATTACTGCGTGTGCACGCGCGCGTTGGACCAAAAAGCGTTACCACGGACAAAACCTCAGGCTTCTCACCAGGAGGCTGAAAAATCAGACAACTACCAGTACATTCTCTCTTATCTTTTGGTAGGGAAAGGCTTACCTGGTGTAGCATCAAACATCAGGCGGCACACAACACCCAGGCTAAACGACAGCCGGGATTTGCAAGGTTTGCAAAGGGGGGTATTTGCATCACGTCCACGCGCACGTCAAAAAGCACAGTCAGCTCCACAGCTTTGTATGTACACAAAGATCACACCCAGACCCGCAGCCTCAAAACCCGTTAAGGGACGGTCCCAAGCACCTACCCAGGACACCCCAGCCTTTGATGGTCATTTCACTGGTCGACTTTTGTCAAAGCCCCGTGTTGAATGTGCTGCACAACAGGAATATAATGACCAGATTTGCAATCCTTGCTTTTGATTTGTTATTTTCAGTGACACGTATTGACACTTTGTTGTAATAAATAAATAAATGAATGAAGGACTACACTGTGCAGCAAAAACCAGAAAGGCACCCTTCATTTCAAAGCCAGAGGCTGTTACAGGCAGGACCCAGCACCAACCTGGACCCTCACTGAGATAAGCCCAAGCCTGCAGAGCCACCAGCGTGGATCAGCTTCCCAAGTGGCACCAAAGGTACCTGCACGACCTGCTAAAATTCCCCACGGGCCATAACATCACTGCGTGCAAAAGCACTACGAATCAGACACGTAGGTATGAACTTAGACGCCTGCAGAATGGGCAAATAAAACAGCGTCCTGGTTTGAGTGACATGGGATTAATTTATCTTTCAGTAATTTTACCTTTCAGTAAGGTCCCTTCTAATGCCTGGGGAAAACGCACTTTTAGAAGACTCTAGTGTGTGAATTTGTGAAAATATTTACTTTATAGCCATCTATGCTATGTGGGATTCAAGGTCTGGGTGTTTTCAAGCCTTGCCAGGTGCAGGGATGAGGAGCGAGACGCAGGCCCTTGACAGGGTCCAACAGGATTATTTCATAGCATCAATGTCACGGTCAATATAAATCATAAAGTTTGCTAAGAAGTTTTCTCTTCCTTAATGGCTGTGATCCTGGGAACTCCCCGTCTCGGTGCCGGATCCCTGAGCCCTTCCCTTCCTCCCGAAGCTGCAGCGCTCAGTGTCCCACATTTGCCATCCCCTGCTGGGAGTGCACAGCTTCCTAGGACGGAACGTGCTGGGTATAATGCTGGTATATTTTATATTGCTATCAGGATCAATATTGGTTCTCTAGTATTATTAATGTTAATTATTTAGTCTTATTCTATCAAATATGTTTGTATTTCAGCCCTCATGCTGCCTTGGTTTTTCCACAATTCCCCTTCCTGGGTGGGGAGAGGTCATCAGGTGATGGAATAATCATCTAAACAGTAGGTTATTGTGGATTCTTCAAACCAAAACAAACAGCAGATCTAAAGCCTTGGTCTCAAAACTTTCAGCACATGACCGTAAAACATTTTAGCAGTTAAAAAGGAAATCTTGTTTCTCTTAAAACACCTGACAGCTTCTCTGAAACTGCTGACCTGCGAGCATTTGAAGATCGTCGATGGGATCTTATTTGTCAAACTGGTGAATAATATTCTCCCAAATGTTTTCATCGTGCTCCCTTTCCTAAAGCATATACGGGGTAAGACACCAGGGAGCGATATGAGATGGTTACTATTTTAGACACGCATACCAAGAAAGGCTTAGCGCTTACGGGAAACGCAGATGCCCCATGACACGTGAGAGATAATGGCAAGGGACCAGATCCTGGTGACAGGATCCCAGCCTCCAGGTTACGCCTGTGCCAAGGCATTCACAGAAACACGTGCTGGTGGAGGTGAAACAAAGGCATTTACTGCTAAAGCAGGAGACCTATCGAGTGCCGCTATGCCAAAAGCAAGGCCGTGAGCCCCAAGGGAATCACTTGGTAGCGTACCGCTAGTTGCTATAGAAAGCACAGCTTGGCTGATGGATATTTATTTTAACAGTGTGACTTAACGAAAAGATACGTTTTGGAGATGTTAATATGTACATCACGGACCTCTCACAGTAATTTAATAGAAAAAGATAACTACAGATCTATCTCGACATCTGTCTATCCTTAAGCGTCACTTCTTGCCTTTCAGCCCAAGTACAGGGTAAAATCTAGTGGCGGCCAAAAATCAACACCGTCTCCTGCGGAAATACCGCTGCTCCGCACTAGGTGTTACTGAAGTAAGTTAAAAAAGCACCCACGGTTATCTTCTAGGGAAAGTCCACCCTGTACAAGCCTAAGCCATGATCCCTCCATCAAATCCCCACGGGCGCAGCGCTAGACGTCACAGCCCCTTCTGCAGGGCGCTGTAGAGAGGCAGGAACCTCCACACACTGCAGGAAATTAAGCTCATGGGTGCACCTCTTGTGTGCTTTTTAATGCCTTAAAGGGTTTTTAACTCTGTGAAGCATGCCTTGGCTGCTGTCATTCCTGTTCCATTATTCTATCCCTCTTGCTGGTAAACAAAACACAGTTTTATGTATATAAAGTCCCAGGGTTTGTTGGTTTTTTCCTCATATATACACTCTTGGTTTTATAAGTTAAGGAATAACAATGCTGCCTAATGAAAGGCACTTCAATGTGATCAGAAAGAAGAAAAAGAAAAAAACCCAATAAAATAACTGAATTACAGTGGAACCGAGACACAGGGAAAAAAAATATCATGATGCAACTCAGGAACTTGAAATGGATTTTAACTTCCGATGTTGATTATAAAAGACAAACATGCTTATCTCCACATGGCTTCTGTAAACAAACAGATCTGGATGTAGCTTGCTGAGAGACCAGGCCAAACGGTGCTTTGTAAAAACAAACAGAAAGCACAGCCCAGATCCTGAACACGACCATCACCACGTCCTGAGTTCAAAGGATTCACCAGAAATAGTTTGTGGGTTTGTTTATAAGGTTTGATTTGCGGGACCTGAGACTATCTGTGTGCTTTCAAAATCTTTTCTTTTTTGCTATTTCTCTGTCACGAGTTGAAAAGTTACAAACAAGGCAGTGAGGCTTATAAAGGAAAAAACTTTCCACCTGGAGTCGGGGGAGAGGAGAAACGCAACAGAAAATTGGGGAAAGGGAGGTACAGGAGATAAAAAACAAAATGCCAGAGAATACACATTGGGACCCTACTACCAAACTTCGATTTTAACCTCTGCGTTTGAGTTTTGACCGGGTGCCTGGCGGGACGGGCCCCCCCCGCCCCGGAGCAGCTCCCTG